>MUZJ01014238.1:0-26029 GCA_003012975.1 Juglanconis juglandina | reverse complement strand
GTTTTTGGTTGGTTTTTCCTGGACTGATCTGGTAAATTTGGTAGAACAAGAAAAGAGAATGTTGCGCCGGAAGGGATTGTTCTTCAGGGTGGCGTCCCAAGTTGGGGGAAGGAGACGATACCCAGGAGTTCGGTCTTGGCTTGAAGATTGATTAGATCTCCTCTGTGCTCGTTCTAAAATCAAGAAATGAGTCGAAAATTTTCTGCTTTGCGATGATTGAGTATGTAGTGAACCGAAACACTCGCGCCGACCCTCACTTTCAGATGGCTGCCAAAGTGGACAGACAGTTCCCCGTAATGAGATCCAGTGGGGATTGTGGTATTCTGAAAATCTATCATCAGAACCCCCAAGATCTCTGTAATCACGACAAACAACTCGCTTCCGTATGCGCTGTCCTTGACCTCTCGGCCACCAGAACAATATAAGGACCATCCTAGGATCCTATATGTGCGGAGGCTATTCAGCCTCCCCATCCCTCATAATCATCTCTATCAACTTCTCCTTCTCAGCGCTGCTCTGGACAAGGTCCCAGAAGGCCCCTGTGCCATCGAACCCCTCTTCTCCCTCCTCCGTAGCAGCTCCATCATCCGCCTTCTTTACCTCATCTGCAGCTTTCTGTTCATCTCTGGCCATACCGCGCTCGAGCAACTCCCTCGGCGTACCCATCTCCGCCATACGGCCCTTCTCCAGCACCAGAATCCTGTCGAAGTCCGCCACCGTGCTTAGCCGGTGAGCAATCACCAACACCGTACACCCCGCCGCGGCGAACGAATCTCGTAGACTCGACTGAATCGCTGCATCGGTGGCTCTGTCGACGGCGGATGTCGCCTCGTCCATGATCACGATCTTCGGTCTTGCGAGCAGCGCGCGTGCGAGGCACACAAGCTGTCGCTGGCCTTGCGAGAGGTTTCCGCCACCAGTGGAGATCTCCATCGAAAGGTTGTTGAAAATGTCGGTGTCGTTGGCTTCGCTCTCGGTTTCAGTGACGGTGTTGAAAGTGATGGCTGTGGATGGCGCGGTGTTGAGGTTCTCGACGTCCGGTACTGGTGCGGAAGCTTCGCTGTTGGTGGGGTTGGGGACGGCTTCCGTGGTTGAGATAAGGGTTTCTTGATGAGAGGATACTGCGTGATTCTGAGGTGTTCGGCTGCCGCTGGCGGCGTACTCCTTGGCGAGGTGCACGCGTTGAAGAGTCGTCTGAATCTCATAATCGTCTCGGTTGCCTTCCATGTCCAGGTTCGACCGGAGTGATCCGGAGAAGAGGAAGGGATCTTGTGGAATAATCGCCAGGCGGCTTCGGAGATGTGTCAACTTCAGCTCGGCAATGTCGATGTTATCAATCCTGACAACACCTTCACGCGGCTTAAGCAAGCGGAAAAAGACCGAGGCTAGGGTGCTCTTGCCAGCTCCTGTTCGACCTATAATGCCTATGCGCTCACCAGGCGTCACGGTAAAATTGAGGTTCTTCAAAACAGGCGGGAGGGTGTCCTTGTAAGCGACAGACAGGTTCTCGACCTCGATCCTTCCCTCTGCGGGCCACGCTGCTGGTGCTTCCTTGCCATCTTCAGACTCCGTCTCGATCTCAGAGTACTCGACCACACGCTCCGTTGCGTTGAAGCTCAGCTCAATAGACGTCATGCTCTGCAGCAGACCAGTCAACCTGTACGAATATCTAAGCGCAAAAGTCAAGCTGAAGCCGGCAAGGGCAGCGTCGACGTGTCCAGAAACGGCAATGACAGCGACAACGGTGACAAACATGGTGCCGATCATGCTCAGACGGAAATACATCCATCTCCCGCTGAGATTTTGAGCCCAGCTAGCCTTGTTGGAATTGTCGATCAGGTTGAACATCCTCTCCATGTAGAAATTCGTTCTGTGGAAAGCCCGGATAGTGGCAAGGCCGGAGAGGACGGATCCGAACTGATCGAAGATAGGAGAGTGAGAGATTGAGTTAAGTCTCTTCACTTCTCTGGCAACATGGATGTAAATGCTTGCCACCCGAGCATATACGGCCATGAGGACGACTCCGGCAAGAATAACGTAGACAGAGACCGACAGACTTGCGCCGATGGTGACGATGAGCTGGAACACGCTTTGAAGGAAATTACCGAGATCCCCGGGTAGACGTCGATCAACCATAAACATGTCGGAGGTGAATCGATTTAGGATTCTGCCAGACGGGTTTGTGTCGACCCATTTCAATGGTGCCCGCAGTATTGCGTGTGTCATTCTTTCGAAGAGTACCCTGGACGTGCGCAGTCCAATGGCTGTCATGGTGATGGCCCGAGCAACCTGCGTTGGCGAGCATCAGTACTTAAGTCGCAAGGAGGTGAACGAGAGCACGACCAGTGCAGCTTTAGACGAGGAATGTCGCAGATCCCATAATCTCTGGGCCTCTCCCGACAATGGTCTGTATTCCCGGAAAAGGGGGAGGAGTCAAGATAAGACTTACCATAGTCAGAACCATCAGAATATAAAACAGGACAGACATCCCGATCCAGAACGCAACGGAGTGGCCTTGCACTACCGTCGCGTGAAACAACACCTTCTGAGGCATCATCTCGGCATACATCATCCCTCTTTCGGGATTTTGCACGAACATCCCCGAGCTCGCATAGTGAGACGACACAGAGAAATTTTCCACCTCCTCCGTGGACGTGTTATCGGTCAGCGCCTTGAAACTGTACACCCTGCCGATGCTTGCAGCTCCACTGCCGAGGATGAACAGCACGACAAGCGCCCAAAGCAGCGGGGCCTTGCCAGTCTCCAGATAGGTCTTGTACACCTTCCACTTGACACGTCCAGTCTCGCGCTTCTCCTCGTCTTCCTTGCTCTTGGGCTTCTTCTGGTCGGTGGCAGTCTCTGTTGACGCAATTGTCGGGTCCTCGGAGGACATCTGATCTTCCTGGGCGTCCACCATCGTCTGTGTCTCGCTCGCGTCGTGGACTGACGACCGCTTTGATCCACTGGATGAGGCAATGGCTACGTCGATAGGTGTGATGGTTTCAGCGCTTTCCACTTTTCCTTCATGAAGACGGACCAGATAGCTTGCTCTCGGCTGACAGAGATCAGCATGGTGGGTGGCGAGGATTCTGGTTCGGCCTTCTGCGAGCTCTCCAGTCAACGCCTGATCGACCATGATCCGGCCCACATGCGCATCGACCGCAGATAGGACATCATCCAAGATGATTATCCCTGCACGGGAGTACAGTGCTCTAGCCAAGGCGACGCGCCATCGTTGACCACCACTGAGGGTGATGCCTTTGGGTCCCACCTCAGACTTGTCACCGTCGACGAGGAGCTCAATATCTTTTTCTAATGAGCAGGCTTGCAGGACTTTCTGGTATCGTGACTCGACAAGCGGCAGGCCAAAGGTGATATTGTCCTGCACTGTTCCCGTCTCAATCCAGGGAGTTTGCGAGACAAACGAGGTCAGTGACGGGATCAGCCACTCTGCTTCGGAAATGGGCTTGACATCCTCGAGCTGTTCCTCTGGCGGGGGCGGGGGCACCTTGACAGTTCCAGAGACGAGTTTCACCTCGCCCAGGATGGCTGCTAGGAGCAGGGACTTTCCAGCACCCGTCTTTCCGGTGATGACGCTCAGCTTTCCTTCCGGAAACTGAAGTGATACGTCCCTCAACGTCGAGCGTTCCTCGATTGCCTCGGTGATTCCTTCCTGGTTGGGATCCTCCTTTTTTGGCCAGGCAACAGTAGCCTTCTCGAAAGTGATGACATCTCCGGGGATCGAGACCGGCTCCTTGTCGGGTTGGTTAAAGTATTTTTCCAGCCGGACGCAGCTCGTCCATGCCTCCATCATGTACACCTGCAGGAGAGGCAAAAGAGACGTAGCCTCGTCTAGCTGATCAAACAGGCCGAGAGAGGCAAAAATGACCGAGGCTTTGATATGTCCACCTTGTTCCCAGGCGTACACACTCTGCGCCACACAGGCCAGGAGAAGAGGGCCCATATTCATGACGAGTATAACGGCGCACATAAAGACCGATGCTTTCCAATACTGGGCCAGTTCCTCATTCCGGCTCTCGAGAATCTTGTTCTCCCAGTGCTGTTCGAGGGCCGAATACTTGATCTGCCGCATCCCCTGGAGAGCCTCTGTGAGCAGGTGCGCCTTGCCGTCGCGATATTTCATGAGGCCAAATTGGATTTTCGCATATTTCTTGCTGAGCCAAGTGTTCAAGGGAATGACCAGTGCTGCGGCGGTGAGACCCGCAACGACTGCCTTCCATCCCAGGATGGTCATCAGGAACCCACCCGCCAGCACCAGCTTGACTACAGCCAGGGGGAGATAGAAATTGAAGCCGCAGAACATGGTGACCCGTCCCGAGTCCAGTTTCATGTGGTTGATTACCGACTGCCGCACCTCATCCTTCTTCTCCGAGCCCTTCGGCTTATCGTCGGCGTTCTTCTTGTCCTTGCTGCTGGCATCGCCATGCTTCTTGGGCTCGTCCTCGTCCCCTTTCTCTTGCGACTTGGGAGGCGGCATCGCCGTCTCGTGCTCCTTCAGTGCCTTGTCGAACACGAGGGTCTGCAGGACAGCTTGGAGAGGGATGACCAGTCGGCTGTTGGTCCACCAACTGAGAAGGCTGCCAACAATGTTGTCTAACGCGAGACTCAAGCAGAGAGCAAGGGCCCATGCGAGAGTATTCGATATGCCACTCTCCGGGGTCCTGGGTTGTTCGAGCCGCTGCAAGAGGTTGTACATCATGTACTGCGGGAACAGGGCAAGAACAGCAGAGACCAACACCAGACCCCACTGCTGCGCTAACTCAATGTAGAGGAACTTCAAGAGCTTCCACCACAGACGACCCTCGGTCTTTTTAGATGTAAACATACGATGCAGATTTTCAGACCGTGTGAGGTGGTCCAGCTTCGGCAGATCGTCCATCTCCAGCTGACGCTTCTTCGAGATGTCGAAAATGAGGGAGTTCCATGAGAATGAGATCTTCGAGAGCAATGAGACGGTGTACTGCTGGTCCACTAAGCTGCCCTTGGAGTAGACGTCCGGCCTGCGAGGGACGGTTCCCAGGGCAAAGAATGCCACAATGGCCGAGATGACCTGCAGGAGCCAGCATAGCCCCTGGGCCAGCCGTGGGGAGTCACGGGTTGCGTCGAGGATGTAATCGAGTTTGCTCCGGTAGGTGAGAGATACCAAAACCAAGACTGAGCAGACAAGAGCGTAGTTGGCTAGGTGGTACTTGGCCGTATAGTCACCCCTGCGAGGTAGGAATATGCACTGGAAAAAGATGAATCCCTGTGCTGATGTCAGTCAAGCATGCACAGACAAGGGGACATGCTGGCGGTACGCACCCAAGCAATAACGTCCGACCATACGATGAAGAACCATAATGAAGCTGATCCCGTCTCGGAGGGAGATCCTGAGTCCCGAGACAGCACGGCGGCCACGATAGCGGCTGCCAACCCAAGGGAGGAGCTCAACCATGCGGCGACTCGAGACGGCAGGTCCGAGTAGTCCTGTGTCGACTTCTTCGTAGCCTCCCCATCGTCGTCTTCGTAGAAGCCCGATATAGTCCCGTATCCGTTCCTGGCCTTGAACGGTCTTGTTTTGGCGACGAGGTGCGCGACAGCCGGAACGGTGAGAATCACCGCAAGTAGAGCTTCAACGCCTGCCGCGGCAGCCGCCCTCAGATCATGATCCTTCATCTGCACTTGGACCCAGTGGACCCCAAACAGGTCAAGTACAGGAAATTGAGCTTTGAAGCTGTTGGGGAAATCTGTTGAACGAAAGTGGCAAAAGAGCGTACGACGAGCGCGCTAGCGAGAGGTGCTGAACGCAACTCGACACCTGTGCGCCGAGCTTAGATCTGGAACCGAACAAACTTGTCGCAAGCCCTAAAATTGATGCCAAATAACACCACGAGCTGGTATGAACTCGCGCCCCGCAATGAGTGATGTGCGTACAAGTGCACGAAGAATCGGTGTCGTGGTAGGACGTCGGAAGAGAAAGCATTACTCTGATGCCTACTTCAGCCGCGTCTAGGACGTGACGTTGAAAATCCGCTGCCTGTCTCAGTGCGGGTGGTCCGTGCGCTGCAGGAGCCCCACTTAGCTGACGTACGGATGGCATCCCCGGCCGGAGGATAATCCCTGCTGCCCAGAAAAGCTTCGATTCAACTTTGGCCCGATGCCAATTATCTTTTGAGGCCCGCTGGAAGTTACGGAGACCGGCAACGTCAACAAGAGCCATCACACCTGATTCATTGGGCACGTCATTCTGATTTAAACCGCACGAGTTTTCCCACAGGGAGAAACGCAGAAACGCTTCGCCCCTAACGAGCCGTCATAGGGTCGTCACGAGCGAGACTCGGAATACTGCATTGGGGGAGGGGCAGCACAAGCGGCTTCTAACAATACAATTTTCAAACGATATCTAGTCAAAGTAGCAGAGAGGTTTGCATTGTTTTCAGGGAAAGTTTTGGCCAGTGTCATTCCATCATGAGCATCCCCCATAGTATGTCCCCCCACCTGGTCGACAAAAAGCAAGGCTTCCCCAGATGGTGACAGGGCCAAGATGCATAGCGAGTTCATCTTGAAGTCCGTCGCTTCTCTCTTAGCCATCTAATCAACCGTTGACGATAACACCTCCGTTGCAGTGAATGGTCTGGCCACTTATACAGCTGCTGTCTGCACTCGCCAAAAACACCACACATGTCGCGATCTCGCTGGGCTGAGCAGGGCGACCCATGGGGCTCGTGAACTCCTTCTGCGCCTCGTCGTTCATGGTCGCCGGAATCAGAGGAGTCCATACAGGGCCGGGAGCCACCGCATTCACCCGGATGCCTCGACCAAGATACTGGTTGGAAAGACCGCGGGTGAACGAGATAATGGCACCCTTGGTCGAGGTGTAGTCGAGAAGGTCGGGGCGGCCAATGTAGGCGTTGATAGAGGCATTGTTGATGATTGTGCTGCCGCGAGACATGTGCGGAAGAAGGTACTTCGACAGATAGAACAAGGGATGGATGTTGACGTTGAAGGTATGTATCCATTGCTCCCTGCGAGGAGACGAGAGTGTGAGTCTTGTC
Source organism: Juglanconis juglandina (assembly GCA_003012975.1). NCBI lineage: Eukaryota > Fungi > Ascomycota > Sordariomycetes > Diaporthales > Juglanconidaceae > Juglanconis > Juglanconis juglandina. The sequence goes on along the minus strand of MUZJ01014238.1, from coordinate 18,974 downwards.
CTCATACAGAGTGTACAGGACCCGAAACTTACTCGGATAGATCCTTGATGTCCTCCACCATCATCTGGTATGCCGCATTGTTGAAGAGGACGTCCATCTTGCCATCGAAGGCCTTGATCGCCTCCTCGGCCAATTTCTTGCAGTTCTCCGGCTTGGTCAAGTCGGTAGCAAAGAGGTGGCACTTGCGGCCGCGAGACTCGACTTGTTTCTTGGTCTCCTCCGCGTCCTTCTCCTCGTCGGGCAGATATGCGATCAGGGAGTCAGCACCCTCCTCGGCGAAGAGAAGCGCGGTGGCCCGACCGATGCCCGAGTCTCCTCCGGTGATGACGGCGTTCTTTCCCTTGAGCTTTCCAGCTGCCAGGTAAGGAACCTGTTCTCCCTCGTCATCTCCGGGAAGGTAGGTCCTCTTCGGGTCAGGTGTGGGCATGTCATGCTCCTTGCCTGGGAAGTCCTGCTTGGTCACAGGAATGTTGTGGCCTGTGACAGTAGGTCAATGTCGTATTCGCATCTCTTGCGCCGTAATCCCAAGTTGTGTGTGCCGCCAGAGACTCACCTGTTTTGAATTGGTCTGTCATGGTGAACGGCTGGCTGTCTTGAAACACTCTCACGGTTGAAGTTCAAGTCGAAGATGGAAATGATCAGTTCGTTCTTTTGCAATTTCTCAGTACGGTTGTCGGAACGTGAAGTGTGTGGAAAGCTCAATTTCTTCTCTACTGCAGCCGTTTTTACAGAGGATCGGAGCAAAACTGCCCTTGTGTCAATGACGCCATGGTCAACCTCTGGGCCGAAGGCAACACGACGTCATTCTGAGGTACTGGTGGTCTCAATTTTTGTTCTTGTTGCCCTCCATGATATGACGTGAACCCTCCAAAATTTCGAAGATATTTCTATTTCTATTTCTGAGCGATCGCAGATCGATGACATTCAGGTCAGGTTGCCATTATGTGTGCTCATATTCTGGTTCAGGGGTTAAGGATCATCGGTCCTCGGCAACGGTTCTGCTTGTTGACTACCTAACCGTTGACGGTCGACCATGGACCCTTGAAGAATTCGTCGCCGGCGCCCATACCGGAGTCGGGCAGCTCCGCATGTCATTGTCGAAGCAGATGCTCTGTGGTCGATATGACAGATCACGAGTCACGTGCCAGGACTCACATGCGCTGCTCTGGTCATATCATTGTGGGGTGCGCTTCTCTGGGTCGCGGCGACGTTGGACGACGTTGAAGTTGTATCGGCCAGAGCGCATGAAAGCGGGCGGGGCTTCCGATCATGCAAGTTGATGCGCCACCACATCGTGACCGCGAGGGACAACACTGCTTGCCGACACTCAAATCAACCTCACAGGCGTAACTCATCTATCTGAGATTGGGGTTACGTGATGTCGAAACGCAAGGTCTACATGAGGCCTTCTGTCCGCACTGAGTCGCCATCATTTTGTTCGCTCCAGGGCTTCATATGTGGGCACCAGCTGCGGGACCAGGTGACATCAACAAGAAGACTTACACCTCCCGAGCCACGTTGTAAATTACCTGTTGCTCTAGTTGGCAACTTGCGGAGTGTGTTCGAGGCGAGTGCCCCTGTTGATCTCGTAGGCCTGCATAAGGCCTTGGTCACGACGAACGAGACGTTCAAATTTGAATTGAGTACGTTCCCGCAGTCCCAGTGCGGATATACTCGTAGCTGTCTACATGGATATAGGTAAGGGCCGCGATCTTCCTTACAATCACCCAGCCCACTGCACGTCTACCCACCTCTCGTCATTTTAGCGGAGGTAGGGGGGAGTAGGATACATAAAAATATATATATGTGCATATGTAAGTCAGCAAGGTTTTGTCGTTATACGCCAATAGCGAGAGATGGTTATTTCGTATCGGTATAGATCCAAAGCGGTATGGACAGGGAGTACCGCCCTTGGCTGCAGTCGGAGCTTTTATACCTCCAATCAGGAGCCGGCGATCAAAAGGATCAAAGGGAAGAGCCGCACGAAACACCTATCAAGAAAGTGGACTACGGTTCCTGATAACTGCCATGTGGGTGGCATCTTGTATTCAACATCCATACTAAGTATAAGGGAGGGGCCGATAGATCTAAATCCGGGGTAGGGGTCCACTACCTTATCTTGACCTCACCCCATGCTCATCCAACCCGCAGCAAAGGTATCAAGCACCTGTCACCCACACATTCTCACGTTGTCGGTCCGTGCCTATCGTTGCCGTCGGATGCTCTTCTTGCGCATGTGCCCCCGAGGTCTCGTGGACAATAGAACAAGAATTGGATCTACAGATCTAGAAAATTACTTTGAAAGTCACACCGGCTCGCCAACCACGACTGCCTTCGACGCCGCGGCCGCGAGATCTGTCGGACACAAGCACCCACGAGGATATCTTACGCGGGCGCTCCCTTTGGCCGAGTCTGCTAGAGTCCTGGACCGTTACCATGCTTTGATCTACGTCTGCACATCATACGCTGCATAAGAACTACCCGGTGCAAATTGCTTAGAGTTTGCTTCGAGATCTGGATTGGCACGTTGTTCTCGTCTCGAGTCTCTTGGCAAGTCGTTACCTCGCGGTAGAGGCAGGCAGCATAAACCTTACCCACAGCCGGCAATCACGATTATATGCATGAATATTGAGCAGATCACGATCAGATCCAGCTGAATCGAGAGCCGAAGACTTGCAAGTGTGCTCGTTTCTCGGATCAAAGTTTCATTCTCGATTGTGAAACTTCGCACCTGCAGCTGCGACCAGGCGGCCTATGAGGCTGTCGAGAGGTGAGGTTCTGCCCTTTCTCTTACGCGGCTCTGATGCGGTCAAACATTTCAGATGTGACTCTTCTGTACGAACGTATGATGCATCGGTTTTGTTCGCTAGCCAGATCGCCTGGACACATCTCACGTGTATAGACGCACCGTCATCAGATGTGCAGGTGCTGTGGGCAAGGCCACGACGTCAGTCCTCCTAGGGAGATCCTAGGGAGGTCCTAGGGAAGTCCTAGGGAGGGTGAGGCCGGACGCACTAAAGTATTCTTTTTTCTCCTTTGGGAGTTTCGTGGTCCTTTCACCAGAACGTCAAGTTCCAGCATAACCTCTGCTGAAGGGCAGTCCCACTCAATAATTCCGTCCTAGGCTCCATTGTCGAATATACCCAGACGTCACGAGCTAATATAGGCCAACCGTTGGCTGTCTCCTCCGCCCACCCGAGGCTTATTAACCCAACCCACTAGCTTTCTCAGATCTCGGCAACATGCAGCGACCGTGGGTAGGCATACGGAAAGGATCAGGGCTTTGGATGGTTGCTGACACCAAGCGCTGAATGACGGAATGGGATCAGACCGACGCAACAAGGCAAAGCTACTCGCGGTCAGACCTTTCGGTGCCGTGTCCAGTGGTCCCAGTCGGTACGGGGTCATCCCCGTGCTATCTGCCTAGGATGAACCCTATGTGCTGGTAGCGCCAAATAAATGTACTGCGTGCTCTTCCCATCAGTAGACGGCACAAGGTTGTCACAACAGGCCTCGTGGATGAGTTGACACTTGCTTGGCAGTCTTTCTTTTCCCGTCTCTTCCAGCTCCTACAGTACACTTCGACATCTCTTCTTACACCTTGTCATTTGAGTAATCACTTCAAACGCCACCAAAAAGAAAAGTGGCAACGGCACATCAGGGACTCTGGTCATTTTGCATATGGTAAAACCACCAACAAAAGCAACAGCAGCAGGCGGGCGTCCATAATATGGAGGTGATTCTCGCGGCGGATCGCGGTAGAGAACTCTTCATCATCTCCACCGTCACGTTGGGGATCGCATGGATATTTGTACGAGGCGGGTACTCTTTTTGAGGCAAAGAGCGCACTATTGACATGCCACAAACAGGTATTTCTTCGAGCATATGTACGATTCTTCATTGTAAAAAATGTTGCCGCAGATGACTGGTGGATGTTTGCTGCAATGGTTCGTCGCCTTCAGTCTCCACGTTGCTCGTCTTCATAATACTAATGAACTGACTAGATTGGGTACACCGGATACGACTTCAGCGCAATATACGGCCTTCTCCTAGGCGGAGCGGGTAAACACCTCTCGGATCTCAACCAATCGCAGATACACCTTGGTCTTAAGACCTGGTACGTGTGTGAGGTTCTCTACGGGCCCGTCTCCGCCATGGTCCGGACGTCGGTCGCTTTGTTTCTCCTCCGAATATCTATGAAGCAAACCCATAAATGGATCATCATCGCCAACCTGAGCATCATCTGGGTCATCAGCATCATCTTAATGTTCGTGCTCACATTCCAGTGCAACCCGCCGTCCTACTTTTATGACCAGGTACTTGGGATACAAGGACAATGCATGAATCCGTCCGTTGTGCCCTCTGTGACCATCGCACACAGCGTCATCGGGGCGATTTGTGATCTGGTATTCGCCTCGCTACCGATCGCAATGTTTTGGAACATTCAGCTCAACAAGAGGACGAAGATTGTGATTGCACTTTTGCTGGGAATGGGGTTCGTCGCTGGCATCGCTCTGCTTGTGAGGATCCCGTTCGTCAAGGTGCAGGCCATCTCTCCCGACTTTCTCTTTGATACCATGTAAGTCTTGACGATAAGGGGCCTGTCCGCTTCGACGCCAACAACCATCAATATGCTTACTACATGACTACCGGTGCAGAGACGTGGCCATCTGGTCCATCTTGGAGCCGAGCCTCGGTATCATAGCCGGGTGCGCCGCGACCCTGCGGCCGCTATTCAAGGGCTTGGGGATCGGTCGCCACGGAGATCGCGGCTCCTCCGACAGATACATGTATCCTTCGAGAAGGACGGACTATGCCAGTGGCAGCGGACCAAACGGCCTCCGGAAGATCGCGGACAGCTTAACCTCGCCCGACACATTGGAGCTGGCCAGTCCTGTGTCCAAAACTGGCGCAGTCTCTGCGGAAAACAACACGAATCGCTGGACGCAGAGCAGTTTTTACTCGGACGATTCGGAGGCACTGAAGGTCGAGCCCTTGAAAGTGCCGAAGCCTGCGGCCAAGACGACGACCATCGGGAGCACCAAGGATCCGTGGGTGGAATATCACACCGCGGCATCGGGGTCACAGGGGATTACTATACACACGAGCATACATACAGAGAGTGTGTACACGGGCACCCAGTCAAAGAGAGACGAAGCTTCATAGGAAAGAATGCCAAGAGCTGCGAATTTGGGGGGGGGGGGTGGCCAAGCCTGGCTTAACTCTCCAATGAGAACGATGGAACGTCTACCTTTCCAAAACTCGAAAATTACCTCTTTGGGATGGACAAAAGGACGAGAATGGGTTCTACGGCGACAGCATGCGTCCGTTCAGCTGTCCTAGCCAGTCACGGTCAGGGAGCCGTCTTGGAATAACAGCACCGTTGGAGGATTCCCGGCTGAGGAAAGGAAAATGCTTCACGCTTGAAATAATTCATCCTCCGCACCAATGATCGGCTGGGGTACCGAAAATAAGACTACCTTTAGTCTACTTGAAAGTCGCATCCCAACCCACCCTTGGGGTACTATTTCGTGCCGTAGGGCCTACCAGACTCGCGGGTGGCGAAGCGTTCTCCAGATTAGCGAATACATTAGCGAGGAGACGGACATTCACCTGTCCTATTTGGGTATTAGGGCACTGGTATGTCTAGGGAAGAGATGGACATTGTCGAGCGCCTCCCCAGGCCCCGATCTCCGGATACTGACAACAAAAAGGTGCAAGAGCCATGGTGTTTTTGCACGTCATTTCCAAGCCAGGATGAAGCTCTCACTAGTCAAGATATGATCCGCTCGTCGTTCAACCGACAACGGTCTACCTTCTTCCAGCCAGTCCATTGCACTGCGTGCTCTGGGCTACTGTCTGAGTCGGCTCGTGGAGCTAATCCGAGCGTGGCAAGGTTGAGATCGGGCCAAGTTTTTGCACGGCTTCTTGAATTGGTATTTCTATTCCCCTTGTCTATTTCTCTACTATTTTTCATAAATTGCATGGGCAGGAAGCGGATAAATTTACTTCCCAACTTGACTGACACAGAGTTCCTGGTGACAGTTTTGAAATGGAGAGCGTCCCTATGAGCACTCGGCACATCATGGGAAGTCTGACGGCGTTTTCAAACCAGAGAAGTCTTGCTTTTGGTACACTTCCCTCGCATGCGGTAGTAGACTCTGCGAGGCATGTTGCAGTTGCCATCTTGGTACTCGAATGATTGGTTCCGTCATGACGAAACCTGGCCAAACAGGTGGGCTTCACATATGATCTACCGGATGATATCCACCTAGGTATGCAAGCGGGAATCATGGAAGCGATGTGCATCGCTGTTTTGCTCCGTGCATCGCAGCGAAAACCCCCGTGTCTCGACGCCACACTGTATCGGCGCACGTCACGGATCCGGCTCTTGTTGATATGTTGGTTAGTTCCAGCCATCATACGCACGGCTGTCAACCGCCAGCTAATAAGGTGACAGAAACTAGGCGGAGGGTGCAAGTCGTATGCTCCCTGCCAACAGGGTTGTTTTCAGCTCATTGGCTGGTCTGACTACCTAGGTAAGTCGTTCACCGGACGAAGGTCCTCGACAAGGTGCCCATGCTCGAGTCCTTATCGGAGCCGCACCGGGAACCTGAGGCGCAGCTGTCAGGCACGAGCCAAGCCCTCTGGAACCTTATTCTGAGCCTCTAGAACATGGTTCTGTACCGGCGGCATGTCTTGGCTGCCGAAAGATTGTCCTGTGATGTTTGACCACAGGTGTTGTGATGAAACCTGCTCCAAAGGCACCTGCATACTGTAGAGAAAGTAAAATGCAACATCGCGACTGGTTCGACACGTACTCGCGTACTGACATGGACCCTCTCAAAATCCGGTTACAGACAACATGCGGATGCTCCCGCGCGGGCTTGACAATCATATGTTCTTCAGCAACGATCCCGCCATCTGGGCCTATTCGGGCTATGAGCTTTGATCATAAGCCGGCCGTTTATCTGCGGAGAAGTCGCCATCTGTCTAACTGCATTGGATAACTTCGAGGACCCGTTGTTAGGTCGGATCTAGAGATCCTTGAGAACTGCGGTTGCGGACGCAACACTACAGTAGGCCTTGAGTAAGGCCACGACGGCTTGCATTTGGGTCAATCTCGGGGACCTGTGGGAGCCATATATATGGAGGACAAACACGTGCAGACGCTCGGCAAGACCAGTAACAGCATCTCCGCAACGCCCAGTCACCGTACTTAAGCGTTGGGCTGCTTGTGCGACTTTCTAGATCTATCCGGTCCGGAGGCCCAAGCTGGGATCGACGTCAGCAAATCGTGCTAATCGTGGTCTGGGGAGTACACAGTAAGCCAGCAGCTGGATATCCTCAGCTGCCTGGCCAGTTTGGCATTGCGTTAAGATCGCCTTACTAGGAATGGTTTCATCTGGTATCTGAGCCCTATGTCTCTAAGACCTGCCTGCTCAAAGGCGTCAAGTCTGAGAATCTCGCCTCTTACTGCGTGATTTCTTATAATAAATTGTGAGATTCGCAAGAAACAACACAGTACGACTTTCCCAACCAAGATTGGTGAAACGACTTGCAGGCGTGGAAACACTATAAGAGTTTCTTTGAGCTGCATGTTTCAGTCTAGAGTCAGCTGTATTCTGTTGGGAAGTACAAGGACAAGTATTCCAGCGCGGCTCATGGCGTTCCGAAATACAAGTCAAATTCCTCAATCCCGGTATTCTCCATCAGCTGTTGCTGATTCAGACCACATTCCCCCCCCCCCCCACCTTGGAATTCAAGTGATGTATAACAGATTCCAAGTCATTGCGGGTTCTAGTTGATAAGTACAGCTGCTGACAAAAGAGACCCGTCGACAACTTCTATATGACAGTTGGTGGTACAGCAGCGTGGATGAGAAGTATTGCGTACCTCAGGCTCCGTCTTCGTTGAGAGAAACTCGGGGCTTTTGAGAAATCTTCTCAAATCCGTGACACCATATCGCGATCTAGCCTCTGTGTGCGGAAAGATTGTCTGGGTATTGGCATCTTCAATGAGGACAACGGCGCCAGTTGGAGTGACCAAGGTGTAAGGTTGAGAGCGCGGAGGATGCTTGCTTTCTTCTCTTCACTGATCTTTCTTCAAATTGCTTTGAGTATTTCTGCAGCGACTCCGCATATCATTGCCCATGGGCCGCGCAGGAGCACCGGACTCCGCCGACTACGCCGCAGCGCCGTCTTCGATTCGACGAGCTGCCACTATATGGTTGCTAGTGGCGGAGACTATAGACAGAAACGTTATAATATTAGTCTTCGTAGTAGGATCGGGTTTAGCGTATATTATAGTACTTATATAGGTATAGCAACTAATCGTTCCGTTCTCGTTAACTATAACCTTATCTATTTCTACCCCCCCCCCTTAGTTAGCTCCGATCCTATATATATATATTGCGAAGATAGCCTTAAAAGAACGATATAGTCTACTTATAGAGGATAATAGTAGCGCTTATTATATAGTAGTTCCTATTCTTGCAGCTGCTATAGCCGAGATATAAATTATCCTAATAAGGCGTGCTTATACTAGTAACGGTAGTAGTGATTTAAGTATATAGGGTAGTCGTAAAGGTTGTGGTAGCAGGGCCTAGGTAGATATAGCTCTAGGTAATATTGCAGTCCTGGCAGGTATAGGAAAAGTTGCCCCTGGAAATAAACGGTTAGCATTATAGGAAGGGCTGATATCAAGATGGGTCTTTCATTTACTCAGGGTAGGGCACCAGGACACTATCGCGGTTAGTGATGCAGAGGTCGATGTCGATGAAGGTCCAGTCATAGGCATAGTCGTCGAAGTCGTCGATGTTGCAATAAACACCCAGGATAGAGTTGTCAATGTCGAAGGCATAGCTGCCCACGGTGCACGTCTGGTTGAAAGGAACAGGCTCGTCCAGGTTACGAGAGAAGTGCTGGATGGCTTGAGCCTCAGCAGCGTCCACCATGTTGGTGATGGGAGAGCCAAGGGCAGCGAGACCCACGAGGATGTGAGAAAGCAGCGCCATCTTGCTATTCCTGAGACGAGATGTACAGAGAGAATATGGTGTTGGGGCGATTGACAGTTTAGAGAAAACTGGGCAGACTGTTGAGCTTCCTTGTACTGCAAAAAAAAAAAAAAGGTGTGGGGATGGAGTTTGTAGGCGGCTGGCTGGTGGGGTGTTGTGTTGCAAGTAGGGGACGCGTCGTCTTTTGACAGTAAATTTCACGCCCAGGACCCAAGCATCTGGGAGCTTTGCTCTCACTTGGTCATGTAGAAGTTGGAAACTACATATCCACAGCTCATGGTTCCATAAATCGGGATTCCCATTAAAGGCAGCATTGCGGAAGTACAATAGGTCAGAAGCTAGGTGCATGATCTCTGAACATTCGCAGGACTCACGGAAGAACAGCGAGATCCTTCCAATGTCAGCTCATGTATTTTCCATCCTGATGTCTCAGAGAAGGTCCTCATCATATTCTTCATCACAAATGGCAGCATATCTCCCGAAGACAGCAGGTGCAAGGTATAGAAGAGAGGTGTTATGATTATGGGAGACTCTTGTAGCCGTCCTGGTCGAGAGTTTACCCTCAGATGTATCGTTGTCTATAGTGACAGACTGAGAAGAGAGGGAAGCCCCTCATGAAGGAAGTGTGACTGATTTTCGCCTGCCGTAGTCCAGCAGGACTAGTGGAATGATTGACATGCCAGAGTTGAAACCTTTTGTGTTTACCCGCTCCTTCTACAATCTGGTTTCTCGGCAAGAAAGCAAGCAGAGAATCTCAATGTTTTCGTCAGGCCGGAAAGAACGTTGTACAGGGCTATAGGTAAACATTCACAGCTGAGGCACTCCATATCACACCATCACTTAGAGGGGAAATGGTGGACCACTGCTGCCCTCCCACTCACTACCCACGGGCTGCAGCCGAAATAAGCGGTCCCAGAGTCGCTCCAATGACATAGATAAATGGAACGTGGTAGTGTCAGTATCCTTCGATGGACGACATGGTCAAGTTGTCACTAGGTAAGCAAAGCCCGTTGTATATCTCATGGGTGAACCACAACAAGTGACAGTTCCCCTTAATCTTGTTGAGAGAGGACTGAGAAGGCTTGCAGAGTAATTTGAAATAGTGACCAAATCACATTTGCGTTGAATACGGAGCATTCCCGACCAAGTCCCTTCGCCTAGGTACTCTTCGAAAGCAAGATCGAAAATGCCGGAAAGCTCATGAGCCGCCCAGCCAAAATATGCCGTTTTGTCCTTTTCCTTTTGCTCTCAACTCCGACACCTGCTGAATGACTTTACAGTTGAATCACAAGATGCAAGAGCTAACAATTCAGAAATCATTTCGTACATTGAAACCGCCTTTTCCTCCTTTTCCATCAGCCCTTTCCCCCCTTTCCACCGTCCATTAGAGCCCCGATCACCATTTTCGTTGATCCAACCTTCCACTGCGTGCAACACTTAGCGACACAATTCGAGCCCAGCAACGCTATCGCCATCCATGCCGGAATTCATAGGAGTATCGTCAATGGCAGAGACACCATCCAAGCCAGGAGGACCATCGACAGCGAGAGAAGAACCGCCCCAGGTGTAAGCAGCACTGGCCGAGGCAGCACCGCCGGTACCCAGAATACCATTAGCAGCATCACCATTTGCCTCCTGAGCCGTACCAGCACGCGCCTCCATGATCCGGCACTGGCCATCCGAATCATACCACACGCATCCCTTGTTGACAGCAAGCCTCAGGTGCTCGGACAACGGGTATTTGTCGCCCGTCATGGGGTTCCAAAGCCACCCCTCTTTCATCCACATCCACTGCAGGTAAGCGCGCAGCTCCTTGTCCTTGGGAAGCACGCGCATCCATTCGGGTTGGAACTCGGGCTTGGCGGCACCGGTGCCCTTCCAATCTTTGGCGCGGCCGAGCAGCATATCTCGGCAGAAGATTCGCCAGGAGTCGGTGGCATAAGGTCCCTTTGTTATGTGACTGATCTCCCAGGACGCGCCGGTAGCGCGAGCTTCAGTCATATCTGCCGCATCTTCCGGGCCAAACACCTCGTTGTCCGCAACCTCGTTCGAGACACCAGGCGGGTAATTCTTGAAACCGTAGCGTCTGTCCTTGGTGGGCGGGTTCTCGCAATAGGTCTTCGCGATGTTCTGAATTTTTTGGCATCGTGTTGGTCCCAGTCCGAGTGGGTTGATCAGCGCCCTGATCTCATTTGGGTCCGCAGCAGCCAACGCTTTGGCCGTCGGCCAACGCGCCATCAGTTCTCTGAACAACGGGGTCGACTGGGTGCCCCGAGTCCTTTCCAGGAACGTGTGGACAATGAGAAGACGGAATGGATCGTTGGCGACTTCCTCCTGGATGAGACCAAAGCTTTCGGCTGTCAGTGGAGCGATGCGCCTTCCGAGGGTGACCGGAGAAGAGCGCTGCCCCGTATCTTTGGGTTGTCCGTTCGGCTTATGATGAGGGGCAGATTCAAAGTAGGGCGAAGACATTTTATTTTGGGGTTGCTTTGCCTTGGGTCGCGGAGGAGTGGTGAGTTTGGCAGGGTCGGGCTGTAGTTGCGTGACACGGTTGCCATTCACCCCAAGACCATTGAGACTTGATCGTTCAGACACTCTTTTCGAAGGTGGCCCCTGACCTCCACTAGTGATGTCGTTCATATCATCTCTCCCCCGCTTTCTAGATGATGGCTCGGCGCCTTGGATGAGATCGTTGGGAGTCACCGGCGTCAAGGGCAATTGAGGGTTCGCTTTCTCCTGTCCAGCTTGTCCAAACTGGGTATCAATCTGGTCTTGTTGGACCCCCGTAGGTTGCGTTTGCTGGAATCCATTGTGCTGCGCTTTCTGCTGATGGTCTGCCATGCTGTTGTCAAATGCAGTCCGAGAGCTGAACAGCGCTCGGCTCAACGTCGGATTCAGCTCATTGATGTCCTCATCGCGAGTATCCATACCCATCTGGTATCTATAGGCGAAATTCGCAAGGTAGATCTGGCTGTTTTGCTCCGCGGGAAGTGATGGCATCAATAATGCAGATTGGTTGTCTTGAGCCATGGGTTGTGGGTAGCCAGGCTGCCGGTGAGCATCCCTCTGAGGATCCATCTGACCCATCTGATCCAACCACCACGGTTGCACAAACTCTCCCGGCCCCTGTGATGGCGCGGCCCAGACTGCTTGTTGGGAGCCAAAGGCCTGGCTTGGTGCGATTTGAGGGCTGATCGATGCCATTGTGGGCATCTGCGCGGGGTGGAGCATCGACGTGGTTGGGAGTGGTTGAGAGGCGCTCTGGTGTTCGAGAGCATTGCGATGCGAACTGCGTCCACCGGAGTCAGCACCGCTGGACCCCGAGGGCTGCAGAGCTGGGGCCATCGCGCTGCCAGCTCGCCGGAGTATGGTGAGGAAGCTCTCTTCAGTGGAGGGAAGTTTGATGTAATGCTCCGGGTGGGCGCGGCGAATATGCTCTATGATGGAACGAAATCGTTTCTCTCCGGCGCAGTGCTTGATGCATTCCGACCCGTCTTCCATAGGTAGAGAGCATCGTACGACTGGTTGCTTTTCGATCACTAAGATATTGTCAGCATTTTGATGTCAATGTGGTAAAATTGAAGACGTGTATCGGCAAGGTGTGGGCCCAAAGTAGATGATGGACAGTGATATCAAACACAATTCATATGGCAGCTGCTAAATACCTCCCAGATCAAGACATATTGATCTTCATGCAGCGGCAAGAGGAAAATTTAGGCAGGAACTTACTCTGTTCAAAACTTGTCTTGTTCGCAGTCAGGTTCGGAATGTAGTTTGTAGGGTGCGCCTCCCGAATATGGTCCACGCCCTGCCGCCACGGCGGCTTCTGTCCTTTCTGTCCTGTGACACGATGGCCACATGGCACGCCATTCGCGATGGGAATAGTGCACAACGCAACCTCCATGTTGACCATCTTCTGAAAACTCTCCTCGTTTGCCGGAAGGCCTCCGATATGATGATCTGGATGGGTGCGGCGGATATGCTCTATCATAGAGCGGTAGGCCTTGGGCCCGACGCAAGGCTTGTTGCAGACTTTGCGATCACTGGTGAGAAGGGGGCAGATGACCTCTATCTGATGGCTGGGGTCGCCTATGGGTGGGGTTTCCGCCTCGGACGGGTCGGGTGAGGCCTGGGTCATGGGTGAAGGGGCGCTGTTCTGCTCGCGAGGGCTTTGGGCGGCCAGGTTGGGTGGTGGTGCGTGCAGGGCTGGCGAAGCCGGGTCGTTGTCGTCATACACTTGCAGGAGGGCAGCAGGTGTAGCATGATGAGAATTGATTGCGTCGTCCTGCTCGAGGCCTGTGGGCAGAGCAGGACTCTGCGCTGATGGATCGATGTGTGGAAAAGGCGGGAAGAGTGAGCCGCTGTTGTCGGCTACGCCCTGTACATGGAAAGCATAAAATTCGCGTGGGAAGTAATGCGGAGACTGGAATAGGTGGTGTTGAGGTTGAGGTTGCAAAGGTGAGTCTGGTGGAAAAGCAAGGGACTGCTGGACGATGGGGCTGCCGGCGTGGGAAAGATCGACGAAGTGCATCATCGAGTTAGCGGCCGGGCCAGCAGCCTCGGACCTCGTGGAAGAAGAACCCGCCTCTTTCCTCAGTGCCAAGAACCCCTCCTCAGTGCCATGGCCAGGTAGACTGCTCATATTGTAGAGCTTCCTGACCTTGTGTTGTGGAACCTTACGTGAGGCCAAGAGGCTGATTAAGAAGGGCTTTACACCAGTATCACCATCCCCCACAAGGTGGTAAACCAGGCCCTGAGATGCCTCATGATTCAGGGTGGGTGTCTGTGGCATAGGCGGCGGAGGCAATGAAGAGGACCTAGAGGAGGTAGAGGACATACCAAAGGACTGACTGGAGTGGGATGTTTGCATTGGCGCGGTGCCATTGTTGTTGTTGTTGTCATCCTCACCATCCCACGAAAGCCCTGAAAGGCAGAAGTCGAACAGATGTTTGGCCTCCTCCTTGGACGTGCTGCCACACTGAATGAAGGCTTGAAGAGCCTCCTTTGACCGCGCATGGTTGAAAAAGAAGGAATCCTGATCGGGAGTGCCTGTGTCGAACGGTGACCCATCGTTGCCTGGGTGAGGCGCGTCTTGCGAGTCGGCGGATTCCATAGTGGTTCAGCTCACGATGCTCTTGAAAAATCCCTTCAGGGACCCATGCCCATATTCAAAAGAGAAGCAGCAAGAATGGTAATTCCGTATCTATGGAATTGAGAAATGTGCGGAGGTTAGAGATGGCTAGATTTGCAAGGACACGGGGCATGGTTGGACACTGGAACACAACAATGTAGAAGTTCCATACGTCGTTCGTTGACAGCAGCGCTACTTTTAGTTGACAGGTGATGGAATTGGACCGTCGGTTACAGATCCGTGCGCTTACCTACAGGGATCATAGTACCTGTGCACTAACATTTCCAGACCAGCAGCCAACACCTGGATACTCGCATGAAAGAAGACCAAAGAAAATGACTTGCCTACATTCACGAATACCTAGGTATTCTGGATACTGATGGTAATACTAAGAGAAGAAAATCCGAAAAAGATGAGACGAATGCATCTCAAAATGAAACACAGAATCGTTGAGCTGAGAGAACCCGGAGCACAACGCGCCATCAACTGCTTCTTGCGCAATGTTAGCAAGCATGTTCCATCCCTCCTGTCGCGGCTAACGGCGCCAAAGACCACCTTGACGTCCACGGGCCGAAAAGCACTTGCATGCGGAGGAATGCACGTTGATGTCAAATGCTCCATGTGTTTACCGTCTACGAAAGGAGTTCCTTGCGTCGCTTAGCACCGCACTAATCCTATTCAGCGGTGCAGTCATGATGATTTTGAGATTTGCACCAGAAGGTTAACGTTGCCCCCCCGGTGTTCTTTACGTTGGGGTGCACCGGGGGAGGGTGTTGCGGGATTCGCGACGGTCCCGTCCCCGATGCTTGCAGTGCGACGCGTCTCATAATTCCATCTTGACCGTACATGCTCTAATATTCATTCATAGAAAACCCAAAGGAAAAGGTTGTATTGAGACCTGAAAGCTTGGTGTACACTCTACCAACCCCTGGAATTACTCCCGTGTCCCATCCCTGTTTCATTTTTCTCTATGTCGTCGATGCGATCGATGCAGGAGCCCGGGAGGAGTCTAAACTTCAACCATCGTACAGACACTGCCGTTCCTCAAGTCCCGCCACCCCCGCAGTCCTGACAGATCCCGCTAAAGCTTAGTGACGAGTGTTGCCGCCCGCTGGTGGATCGTACGTGATCTTCCGGGTCTTGAGCCAGGCCCACTTGTACTTCTTGATCCAGACGCTCAAGGCGAACAGCACTGACGACACGATCAGCGTCTGCATACCGTACTTCTTCCGCTGGTCCATCTCCGGCTCGGCTGCCCAGTTGAGGAACTCGACCACATCCTTGGCCATCTGTGACGTTGTCGCGGGCGTCTCGTCCTCGTACTCGACCAGACCATCGTAGAGCACTCGAGCCATGGCAATACCGGTACCGGGGAAGTAGGGATTGAAGTTCAGGCCAGCGCCGACGACGGCGCCTGCTGGGGGCTCCTCAGGGTATCCGGTAAGCAGGGAGAAGATGTAGTCGCAGCCACCGTGGCGAGCCTTGACGATCAGGGATAGATCTGGGGGCAGAGCACCGTTGTTGGCCGCACGGGCAGCCTCGTCATTCTTGTAGGGAGCGGGGAGGTAGTCGGAGAGCTTGCCGGGTCGCTTCTCGATCTCGCCTTCGTCGTTGGGCTCGCTGTCGTACTCGTTCTCCTCGGCCATCGCCTTGGCCTCATCGACGGTCAGGATCTGGCCGACCAGGGTTCGGTAAGGCACTCTGCTCAACGAGTGGCAGGATGCGCAGACTTCTTGGTAGACTTGGAAACCTCGGCGGAGCCTGTGTTCAAACATGTGAGTGGGGAAGATCGGGTTGGTGGGTATCGGGGTGAACGTACGCCTGGTGGTCGTAGGTCTTGAAGAACTGCTGGTGCACCCAAGGGTAGGAGGTAGGGTGGAGACTGCGTGTATTGTCAGTTGACTATTTTCCTGATCATATGGCACCCATAGGGCCGAAACTCGTATATGCCTCAGCTCGAGGCACCCGAATCCATCTGCCTTGGGTGTCCGAACAAAAGCCAATCAGATTCACTCACCCCTCCTCTGCGGGCGTCATCGCGTGAGCCACGGATCCGTAAAGGTGGTAGTACCACGCAATGGAGCTGACGGCCACAGCGGTGGAGGCTGCAGCGGCGATGTTGAGTCGTCTACCTTGGGCTGCATTTGCGTTGCTCGATGTGGATGCGGCGCGCTATATTCAAGAAAGCCCATTAGCCTCACGATGCACGTGTGCTGGTGGAATCAATTGATCGTCTCGACGTAGTTTCGAACGGTGTGGATCGCAGTGTCGTTCTCCCCTTCGTCGTCAAGAAAACGGATCGATCGGTTCGTACCTTCGCAAAGTTGATGGCGCTATTTCTTGCCCCGGCGACGGCGCGCGTCGAGCGCAGGCTGGACCGGGCAAACATCTTGTGAAGGCTGCTGCTCAGCTTCGGTGGATGTCGCGAGGAGGTGTTTGGGGGTGGATACGGCTCCCAATGCCTGGTAATCAGAGCTCAGAGTTGCTGAAGTCGGTAACGTTGGTGAAAGCTTCCAAGCCAGCTGCCTCTCAGATTTGATCCCGTTCTGATCCGACGTGCCAATCAGAGAACCGGGATCTCCAATTCGAGCGCTGACTAAGCCCATTTGGGAGCTTTTGTCTCACTTGAGACCAGCTAGCACTGTGATGTCGAGTATTACAGCGAAAAGTGGTCTCTGCTGAGACAAAGTGGGCCCTCCATTACAAGCGTCATGACGGCCACCATTTGTCGCACGTCTACCCCACTCCGTACATCTATTCGCTTTGAAGACGACGGGCAGGACCGGGGATCCAGTGGACGTAGTGAATAGTGTACACAGCACAGTAATCACCAAGTTATTCATTAGGATTGAGCGAATTTGCCAGACAAAGTAAACTCAGTAGCCCTTTTTGGGGTATTGCGACTAGGTCTGCATTTTCCCTTAGCAAACCCTTTTTTCCTAATCCGTCTACTCCAAGATGAAGCTGTGCTCTTTTTTTTCTGACAGGCAATCAATCGAGCCTCTCCTTTCTCATCTTCTCACTGGCCGTATCACTCTCGGATCAGTTCGGCCGAGGACGAAGCGGGAGGCGGACGCTCTATGCACCACTCTCCTTCGCTCCGTTCTGGCCGAGGACTGCCCTTCTCTTCTTCACCGACTGAGCCAGAACGTCCAGAACAGACACTGTGTCTTGCCAGCCGATGCACGCATCAGTGATGCTTACACCGTACTGCAGACCCGCCTTGCCCTCCTTGGGCACCTTCTGAGACCCTGAATCTGCAGTTAGCACTTGACTTGATTGACAAACGCAATAGGATACTCACCCTCGCCGATATTGCTCTCGATCATGACGCCCATGATGCTGCTCTCGCCCTTTTCGATCTGCTCCGCCAATGTAGCTGCCACCTTGGGCTGGTTCTTGTGGTTCTTCAACGAGTTGCCATGACTGCAGTCGACCATCAAGCGGTCGCGCACCCCCGCCTTCTGCAGCGCCGCCTTGGCCTCTGCTATGCTCTTCGCGTCATAGTTTGTGCCCTTGGTGCCTCCTCTCAAGATGACGAAACAGTCCTCGTTTCCGACCGTACCCACAATAGCCACGACACCCGGCTTGGTGACGGACAAGAAGTGGTGGGGGTGTTTGACAGCTCCTATCGCATCAATCGCCACGCCCAATGAGCCATCCGTACCATTCTTGAAGCCCACGGGGAAACTCAGACCACTGGCCAGCTCCCGGTGCAGCTGGCTCTCCGTAGTCCGCGCTCCCACAGCACCGCACGACAACAAATCAGCCAGGAACTGCGGAGAGATCGTGTCCAGCATCTCACTAGCAATAGGCATGCCTTTGCTCGTCAGGTCGACGAACAGCTGGCGCGATATACGCAGGCCCTTGTTGATCTGGAAGCTATTATCGATGTCCGGGTCGTTGATCAGACCCTTCCATCCCACGGTGGTGCGCGGCTTCTCCAGGTATGAGCGCATGACGATCATCAGCTCGTCCTTGTGCTTCTCCTTCTCCTTCAGCAGCATGTCGCAGTACTCGAGGGCGGCCTTGGGGTCGTGTATCGAGCAGGGGCCGATGACGATCAGCAGGCGCTGCTTAGGGTCGGTACCTTGCACTACGGCGGCGACTTCCTCACGGCTCTCGACGACGGTGCGCTTCGATTCTGCGGTCTGGGGGATCTCATGTTGGAGCAGGTCCGGGGGCGTCAGTGGGTTGTAGCCGCGGACTGTAGTTTTGCCGTGACATTAGCTACTGACAATGTGGAGTTTAGATGATTTGGAATTCGACTCACTCCTCCAGTCTTCACTATCGGCCTTGTTGCCGACGTTCTTGTTCTCGATGAAGAAGGGCTGTGCAGCATCACAGGTGAGTCAGCGCAAGCAAGAGGGGCAGCATTCCACGGCGAAAAGCTCTGGGCGCTTCACTTACAGCCATGGCGACTGCGAGAGCGGCAAGAAGTGGATTCTCCGTGCGCAAGTCCAAGTATCTCTAAAATGGCTGCTGTCAAGAAGGGAGGAGTCTGCAGGAAAAAAAGGTAATGAAGAAAAAGGTGGCGCACTGTTAACTTTCGTGGTGTTGAAAGCTCGGAAAGATTTTGGGATGCAGCTTGTCAATTGACGTACGCCCATTTGAGAGCTGCGCCGTCTTGGCAGTCGCTACCTGCGCGCTTGCGCACCCCAGTCCAGTTCTCAATACTCCTACCAATCAGCCTACTGAGATTATCACTACTGTTTCACCGGAAATTCTCTGAGGAGACATGACGGGTCTACTGGCGTCCCACTCTCACAGGAACTGAAAACTCCAAGTAAAGAAGAAAATCGAAAGAGGTTCTGGACTGACACATGT
>MUZJ01014237.1:0-26009 GCA_003012975.1 Juglanconis juglandina | reverse complement strand
CCCACGGTGGGAGTAGGTGGTGGGTTTCGTGTGGTGGGTGCGGTCCTTGCTCTCGCTTGCCTGTGGCTTTGCATGGCGGCCTATAGGAGCATCTGGTTGTTGTCATTCTCTGACCGCATGTTGTGATGTCTGACTGCATATCTAGGTACAACTTCACGTACTGCCTAGGAGGGCCAAAAGCGACAGCATAATCAGAAGACACTATCCAAAAGACTTCAACAAGGGCCGCAACTGGACGCCACCAGGGACGATCTTCCGCCTCAGTACCGAACTCAGTCTTGATCACGAAATTGATTCCTCTCATGATCGCATCTATTTCCTATCGCACTATGTGCTCAAGGCTGTGCTCACTGTCTGAGGTGGGCAAGGTTCGGCCGTTGGCTGTGACACCTGCAGCGCAATTGTCGGGTGCTGCTCGCTTGAACTTTTGGCCCCTTGAAAATCATGTCCTCAGGTGTCAGCGAAACCCTTCTTATGTTGAAAATTTTCAGAGTGTATTAATGATCCAAGTAGGGAGATGTGAGAAGGAGTCCTTGTATGATGCGATATCAGCCATGTCCTGAGATGTTGAGAAAATCAACGGGTCCTTAAACATACATTTATTGATCAGTCCATACTTTTAGCTTTATTTGCATGAAGATGATCTTGGTAGCTTCCAGACTTGTGTTGCAATGGTACAGGCATGGGATAAGCGGAATTTCCCCCATGGCCTGGTCTGACCTGACAATCTTGGGCCAGGGCCTCTTTGTGTTCAGTTGTTAAATTGGCAGACAGGACGGGATACATTGCTGCTACTTCCTTGGCAGAAATCCTACGTAACAACAATATTTCATCCACTGGAATCTTCTGAGGAACCATTTCGCGGTTATTGAAAGATCCAAAAGTGAATTATTGAGTGAGGCATACTCTCAGAACCAGAGTACAGAGGTCAGAGCCACCGTACTCGACTGTGTCCATGTTTTGGAGACCAAATAAAAAAGGGGGAGGTTCAGGAAACTAAAAGTACTATAATCTCTCCCATGCTGAGAATCGAACTCAGAGCTCAAGCTTGAGAGGCTTGAATGTTGACCATTACACCACATGGGATTGAAGTTCTCAGATGATGATGGTGCCCAACGTCCACCCCATAGCACTGCCTTGTTTCAGACAAAATCATACCTGATGCAGTCTTCCAGAAAACTTCTGATACCTATTAAAAGGAGGCAATCTGGAGAAACCGGATAGGCTTGGTTGGAAGCCTGCATGGTGAGGCTGATGCTAGAACCCGAGACAATATGGACATCCACACATCTGTGCACCTTGTGAGAATTATCGGTAAGGTTTTCACACTAAAAAACAGTGAGTATTGAATGAGACTCTAAGTACTTCATCCTCCTTCGAAGTCTGAATCTAAGCTGTCAGTCTGGATGACATACTGAACTCAACCGGGAATGAAGCCATCACCAATGTGGCTGACCCGTCCGCCCAAATAGTGTGTGAGATCTGCTGAAAATACTGAGAAAATTCCACACCTTCGGGGACAAGCCTCCTATAGAATGGTCTGCTGTAAGGATAACTTTATCTCTTCCGGAGAGCTGGGGCGTTCAGCATTGTCCCCCGCGCCTACCTTGGAACATCCATTTGAGCGGGCCTAGGGTATCCGGGTAATGTTTCCTGGTAATGTTTTCCAAAGGGTCAGTTTGTTCACTTCGAGTACACAGAAATCTATATTACATATCAAGGGTATATGGTACTTGTCAGAAATATAAATATATGTTGTCACTTGCGCTAAAAGCTTTAATTAATTGTCCTATATCTAAAGCGTACCAGACGATTCTAGGCACAACCCGTACTTTCCACTGTACGCCTGGGTTGGCCCTTCGTTATGTCTCTAGATATTTGTTATGGACATAATCACCTCTGTCTTCGAATCATCATGCTCAAACACTAGGCCGAGGCGAAGTCAACGTCGAGCAATTCTATCAGCTTTGCGGAACCTTCAGCATCCATGAATTGCTGCACAATTTCATTGCAGCTTCAAGCACAGTGACGACGCATCCAGTCGCCGGGAACGCAGCAATATTTTGAGGCTTATGATCAAAGAGCCAAGAGAGCTGCGAAGATTGGCACCATTCCAGGCCATGCTAAATATGTAGAATTACTGGCGGGTTAGGATTTCCTATCACATTCCGTAGAAGTCAGTAATCAAGCATAAGGTTGATTATCTTTCTTATAGAAGTGCAGGTGTGCTAAACCATTGAAATCGTCTATTTTATATAGAGATTTTAGATCTATATGTACAGAGCTCTTTACATTCTTCTGCATGTCCATATAAGCTACTAACATATAGCTTATAATATTTGCTTAGACTATTTATACAACTTATATTAACTATATCCTCTGGGATTTGAATAGTAAAAAATAGCTTAACCGGCAGCTTAGCTAGCAGAGCTCTTGATAGCAACATAACAAGTATTCAACTTAGTCTAGCTTATAAGAGAGCAAATTATAATCTTCAGAAACGCTTTTTACATCTCATAGAACGGAGGGAGGTCTTGAGTTCGAAAATCAATTAGTCTGTTATAACTTCCCGGCAAAGATCTTGTCCTAAGGCCCTGCTAAGCCTGCCTATAGCTTTTGTATAACGGGCACAAATCTGACATGGACTTCTGGCTTCTGGAACATGCCCCATCCCCCTAAGTCCCTGTCCATGTCCACCTATTGCCCATGGACCATTACCAAGTCGAACGTCCACAAGACCTTTGCCATTAATAGCCTGCTCTCCCACCATGCAATCTTTCTCCCGGTACACATGCGAGGCCCTTGACTGAACGGCAGAAAATCCTTGCGATTATCGTCGGCGAATTGCGGATCGTATAGCGGATGTCCCTCCGGCAGCCACTGCTCCGGTCGGAAGCACAAAGGTTTGCAGAAGTTGCGTGGGCTCCGTGTTAAGGCAAAGCGACTGGACTGACAAACATTCCCTGCTGGGATTAGGGTGCCATCTACCAGTGCTCCAGGGCTCACTACCGGCATTCCAGTCAGAATTTTGGCACCATCCGTAAGTTAACGTACCCACATCCGGGACACCCCCCTTCCGGGACACCCGAAATAGTTCATCACTTTTCTCACCACCTTATTTCAACACCATATAACTAATTCAATTAAGCAACGATAATACAGTCCTCTTCTACAACTATACTTTCAGCTTCGCTCTCTTTAATAACACTATTTACAGCCCCTGAAACCTCTTCCTGGGTGCGTATTATATTATTAATCGTAGCGAACTAAGAATTCGGACTCAACTTAACCTTCCTTCTCTTTTATAGCTAACTAGTTACAACTTTGGCTTCTAATACCTTAATCCTCTTCAGAGCTTATACTAATAACAAATCCTTCTCGTTAAAGCCTTTTATAACCTTTCTAAAGAGATTTCGTCACGTTTGATTAGCTAGACTATCCTTATTAAATAAGTCGATCTGGTCCCTTAGATCTCGAGACTTCCGTAGTATTAACCAGATCGTTTATTATATATCTAACACCTTTAGTAGTATAAATTTAGCCCTTCTAATCTCTCCTAGGGTCTTTTAAGCGCCATTTTAAGTCCTTTTAATACTGTTTTCCAATAGTAAGGGATTTAAGAGTAGCTTACTCGGTACTACGGGCTAAAGACTAGTTGCTTTCTACCTAGATCGAATATTTTAAGAAGAAAGACTATATAGTCGAGAAAGACGATAGTTATTAAGGAAATCCCTCTTTCCAGCAGTTATTAACTCTTCCTACTAGTTCAGTTGACTAAGTCTTTTCCAGTAGGACCGCTTAAGCGAAGAGAAGACGCCTAAATCGAGAGGTTAAAGGACGTGTAAAGTATAAGGAGGTAAATAAAGCAATAGTATATTACTCTAATAGCATTCCTATATAAATTTAATAGTTATATAACTGCCGTAATTATCTAAGATAAGTAGTCGCCTCTCTATTAAGTCTATTAGTTAAGTCCCTGGAATAAATACCTTTTAAAGCTATTCGAGTGCTGTATTATTATTAGTCTAAGCGTTTTCGGTTGCTATAAATAGCTAACCTTTATATTAATCCATTTAACGAGGAAACCACTATTATTATACTGATTTGCCCTTGAAAATGACAAGTAGAGGAAGAGAGTAGCCACTAGCTGAAATGCACTTAATAAAAGAAGTCCAAAGGCGAGATCCAGAGTCTTTTCTTTTAACTAAACTAGATTTAGCACTTTAAAGAACTAGTCCGTTATCCCCTTAGCCTTTAATAAGACCAGCTTTATCTATATTCCACCTATTTAAAGGCTTAATCTGCTAAATCTCCGGAAGTGCAAGGAAGGAGAACTAAGACTTAATTACTTAAGTAGTAGCCTTATTAACTCTCTTTAAGTCTATCCGGAAGCTTCTTTAGGTCTTTAGCCTTGGATTTCTCTTTAGAAAAGAGGTAACCCAACGCCTTCCGAGTATTATTAAGTCCCCTTTAATCCGAAGGACTCTTTCCGCAAAGATTCGTAACTCTTAATAGGTTAGGGGAAGGCCTAAATTAGCCTAAGAAATAACCCAACTGGCTAAGGCATCCTCTTAATGGATCGAGAGTCTTTATCTCGATTAGTAGGCTATTTCTCGTAGTAGTTTTCCAGAAATTCGATGCCGAAGTATAGTACTTAGAATAGCCCACTCTTTCAAGGCCTATCGGATTAAGGTGCCATTCTGAATAGCTACTAGTGCTGCAATAACCTGATCTTTAATATATGACTTTATAATGTTATAATAAAGAAGTGTTGAAGTTTTAAAGTTAATCGGATTAAAATTGAGTAGGTTATTTGCGAGTAAAGTTGGGTGGTTGAAAGAGCGGTGTACTATTTGTGGGTGCGCCACTAAGGGTGTGCGCCACTTATGGGTACGTCGACTTAAATGCTTGAATGTTGCTAGAATTCAGAGAAGGCCGAGCTGCCTGCAGATGTGGCACGTACTGCTACAAATATCGGTGACACCAAATACTTCGTGTATAAAGCACCTTGAAAAATATCGACTTCAGAGCGCTTCACGCTATAAGATCCAGAATATACTCTGGGCCGATCCGCTCGCTTTTTACTCGTCCTTGATCGACTGGATTGCAGCATGAAGAACGCTCAGCCCTCCAAATTGTGCGAGATGATAAACTTGACGGCACTTGAGTCAAATCCATGCTCATATAAGGCCAGCTCACAAGTCAAATGAATATTCGTGGGATTCTTTCTTAACGCACAGTGCCATATCGTCTCAACCCCCGAACTGGAGTCCCTTTCGGTTCCACCTCACATCCTCTCCAGGAGATACCCGTATTCACTTACTATACTCGATCTGCCTGGCGCTGTATCCCGGCATTTGCTCCGGCAAGGGCGTTCGTGCCCGGCCGCGATCCAAGTCCTGGCCTACAATAGCCGTATGTCCCGGACCGTCGGACAATCCCAAGTTGTCATAAGAATGGTTTTGCAAAATGACTTGGTCGTCCGCAGATATAAGTTGAAGTAGCTTTGACGGAGTAGGCTCCGTGAGGAGAAGTTTGATATTGATATTGGGTGGCATATTATTCTGAAGCCACGCAAGCCACTGGATGGTGAGCACCAGGTCATCCTCGTCGGGGTACCTCATAGAGCCATCGATGGCGCAGAAAATGGTTGAATGATTGTGTGATTGGATCGCTATCAGGAAAATCTGCCAGAGCGCCTGGAATTCGCAGTTCATTGCCTTTGATAGATCAAGCCCCAATGAGAACGTCTCCTCGGCCGGCCACAGCTCCAGGAGCTGGGCAGTAAGGCATCTCAACAGGTGGAATCGGCCATGCGACACTCGCAGGCGCATAACTCCGCAAAAGTAACGAATCATGATCGCAGAACCAGACTCTTTGAGGCTGGAAAGTAGCACAGCGCTCATGACAGAAAGACGTGTGATGTGGTCCACATCGCCCACCAATCGTAGGAGAACGGTCTGGGAAAGGTCGGACTGGAGCCAATTTCGGAACCTGGGCTTCTGGACCAGCCCGCGGATGAGCCCGGTGGAATTAAATTCTGCGCGTCGACCAGCAGTGGCAATTGTCTCGAGCGCGGAAGAACACGCATCGGTGTCTATGTTGAGGACATCCTGAATTTGCCTCCGACTCAGACCGGGGGGGGGGGGGAACTCCGGTTGGTGAACGAGTACGCCGGCCGACGAATTCGATTCACGAAGCTCCTCTAAGACGGCTTTGAGTTCTGCAAATTCCATTTTCCGGTTCCCTGCAGCGACGAAGGTCAATGTTAGCCCGATGTTGTCCAATCAGACTGCGAATTACGGCCGATACCCACACTCAGCTTGTTGTATCGTTGAGATGAGCAGCTCCATTGTTCCTTGGCTGGCAGCCTGGCTAGCTATTGCGTTCAATGCCTTGGTGTCACGTTCGGACTTCTTATGCATTTGAACCATCTTTCGAGACAGGTACTGTCCCTGTTGGGCTATGTTCTCTGTGAGGGCATAGTTATTGCCGGATTGCCGAGGGTCGTGTGATCCTCCTCGACAAGTGTGTTAGTCTGCTTGCCCAGAAGAAAGGCGTGGACTCCGTTGGACCGAGAAAACTCTCCCGCGGCATGTCTGAGATCCGACATTTTATCCCTGAACTCGTCAATAGAGGTCTCCATGATTCGTCCGTAATGTTTTTGGAGATCCAACGTCTTCCATAATCTCTCTTTGGCAGTATCAGCACATGGAAAATGCGAGGCGACTGTTTGAAGGTCTGGCGATGGAGGCCTAAGGCGCCTGATGGCGGAAATGGGCCACCACTAACGAGGAAGGGCAGAGAAAAGAAGAAGCCGAAAGGGAAAGTGAAAAAACGAGTTGAGAAACACGGAGAGAAAGAATCTCAGGTGATACATACTCCAAGCGTTTTCATCCAACCACGCCAGCATGCCCTCGATGATCGCAAGAATGATCACGTAGACCCTCAGAGCCTTGTCTTTCAGCTGTTCCCAGTCTTTTGGAACTTCATCTGGTGCCATCTCAAAGCGCTCCAAGCGTCTCTCTATTACTTGAACATCCTCGGGCAATCTCTCTATCATCATTTTGACCAGAGATCGGAGCTTAGAATGCTCAGCAGCAGCCTAATTCACGTCAGCACCTACAGCCGATGGCGCTGGCTTGTAACTACCTAAACTACTTACATCACCGACGAATTTCAGCCCTCCGCAAACGACGGGGAAATAGTTAGTTTCAGGGACAAGTTTTAACCACGGATCAACTACGTCAGAGCGATCGCTGAAATATCTGCCCACCTTCCTCATGACACCTCTCTTGCCTTCTGCCTTGTCGTCATACTTCTCCTTGGCAAGAGCCATTTATTTCATGACTTCAGCCCAGGAGGGGAGATCACGAATCTTGAAAGATCGAAGGGAAGACGGGGGGCCCCGTTCGTGCGTAAACGCCTCCATGATACCTATTTCCATGAACTTGTGAGTCTCTTGCTCGGCCAGGTTTTGCAGTTTAATTCCTTGGAGGCTTTTTAAATTAGAATGAGACCGACAATGATGGAGGTTCAAGATATTTGGATATTTCAGACCTGTGTGATATCACGATCATATCCAACTCGTTTGAAGTGACATATACGTTGAGATCATGATCATAATTTGAATTAGGATCCGCGTATGCTGTATTCAAATTTGGTGTCCTCTTCTGCATGAAGTCGACTGGCAGACGGCTTACCCAGTCAGGCCTTGACTGAGCTTCCGCGGGCGGAGGCGGCATGATGCCTCAATTTCAAGAGATAAAATCAGTGAAGCCTGGCTGCATCCAAAAGCTTTTGTGTTCCGCGGTTCATGGGATGTTTCGCTTATCATGCGAAACTCAGAAATGGTGCCCTATGTGTATTCGGTGTGATGGAATATAATAATCAGGTAAAACACCGTAGGTTGGACGGAGTAATCGATAGACCTTATTTCATGCGAGTGAGCAGGTTCACATGAACCCAATCACTTGCCGCTTCAATAGCATTCCTGGCCTCGGTAGATAGTTTAGCAGAGTTCCGGTTCTGTTGCCGTTGTTCCATGTACTCAAGGGTCTGACCAACTGTGGACGAGCACGTCTCATCCGTGTGACCGTGTGGCACTCGACTTTCGTGCAACCTATCAAACAACAGAGCATGCAGGACCAGGCCCGGGCGGAATATCGTGCTGACCGATGGTAACAACCGAAATATAAGTTAATCCATTGATTGATTTACCTTATGGCCTGTAACCTGATCTGACTGAAGCTGAGTGGCACACCCACAGCGGGAGTAGGCCGTGTACTATGTAAGCTGATTCCGGCCGACGGTCAGAGAACCACAATCCAATTACATTTCCGGACTTCATAATCACCGGTATACTAAAGTATGCAGGTCATCAATAGATTATATGTGGAGTGGAAGACTGCGACTCAATAGCCTGTTCACTACACCCACAGCGGGAGCTGAATATATGCAGATCATGAATAGGTCCGTGTGAAACATCATCGAAGAAGAAATGGGTCGAGATAAGTGGCCAACTTCAGTTCCCAACTCTGCAACGTGGACGTTCTGCCCGCAGCCGCCCGAGATGGGGACCGGTGCACAGATTGGCTTGATCATACCAACAAATAGAAACCTACATCTATCCATGCGGGAGGAAATCCGTTGACGCTCTGGATATGCTCCTGGGCTGTCCAATAGGGTCATCATCCTGTTTAAAGTCCACTCTAGTTTGACGGCCCTTGACCCCAAAATGGAATACTGTATGCTCCCCACTGCTTCTCCATTTCCCCTGAAACATAGATGATTCCAACTCGCGATTGAATCTCTGAGTGTTTACTTAGTTTCTCCATTCCATTCTGACTTTTCATCTACACATAAAGGCCTAAGTCGGGCAGCCTCCTCCACCGTACGCATGCAACACCAACATCTTGATTACTGCCTTTTACATACGACACAGCATTGTCAAAATGTCATTGCCTGGCGCGGCTGAGTTGTCCTCGGCGGAAGTCTCCTTCGGTACGTCGCTAGTGTCAAGCAAGCTCTCCCCTGAGGACACGAGCCTAACAGGAACGGAACTAGCTGCTGCCCCCGGGAATGTCAAAGATCCCACAGTTTCCGTTATCCCAGAGTCAGAGGTTGGCAATGAGGTATCAACTTCAGAAAAGTCAGCCAAGCCGACAGATGATCAGCAGCAGCCATAAGGGTCTCCAGACGAAGAGCATCAACCTGCGCCCGTCAATGACAAACCGGTAGAGGACGATTCATTCTCCTTCCAAGGCCCAGAACAACGAAGATGAAGATGACAATGATGACGATGATGGTGACGACTATAGCAGGTCTGGGAGTTCATAAAGTACATTTAACATCCACAATTGGAATGTCCGAAATCTTTCGGCTTCGACTGTACGAAAAAGATATAAGAAACATGCCCAATACATGATTCTACCTACCGAGGAACGAATCCGGATATTGGAAAGCGACCGGATGAGTTGGAAGATAAACCACCCAAACCGGCTCGAGCACAACCCATCAAGATAGCTGCCACCCCAGAGCTGCATTTCGTCGAATGGGCCACATTCAAAGAAACAGCGAGAAAATTTGCCCAACATATGCCGAGATACGCCATCGATGTTCTTGCTGGAGAGCCGGTGCTCTTTCACCACCACATGAATCTCCATGCCCTCGATGGCAATTTACAGGGTGTCCGGGCAGAAGCTGACAACCTTCCGCTGACATCGATTCCGGATCGTATCCGAATCAACTCGGAGCCGCTTCACGCAGTCCTCCGTAATGTTATTCGGAGAAAATTTCGCCAAACATCCGCGCCACTTGTGATTTTACGCCCTTACAAGCCATTACTATACCACGAGGAGGACCTCCGAGATGCGTTGAGCGCCTTGGAGAGGAAGTGGTCCGCTCGTTCAGCCCAGGAAATTCCAGAGCCGGAGTCGAAGTCAGCTGTAAATGTCTTCGAAGGCGAGGAGACTGGTTCTGAAACAAGGGAAGAGGGCGTGTCGAAAATACACGAGTCGCCAGAAGCCATCGGCGAGCTGCAATGCCTGCTGCGATTTATCGCTGCGCTCAAGCTTCTCGTCGCCGCGATCCAACGCGCACCGTCAATGGAAAGCAAGACGAAGTCCGAAAGGGTCACAGTCTTCTTCAGAGATCTTGTGTACTTTTTAGAACCTGGGAAGTACCTGTTCAAAAGGCAAGACTTACAGCAGATTTGGAGGGTCACTCAAGTAACTGGAGGGAGAAACCTGCTGTCCGCGCAGCCCACGGAGCACCAGCGTCCATCAACTCTTGCTGATGACCCGCACGTTCAGAAAATCGGCCCCTTCCAGATTGATGCGTACCGACTTCGACGGCAAGAAGTTTGGGCCTGTACAGCAGCGGTTCATTATTCAGCCATTTGATGGTCCTAAGCGCGTAACGGATCTCGATATACCCCCACTCGTGCACCTCCCAAACCACCAGGAGCTACTCAAAACTCTGTCCCAACGCGGCGCCGACTTCAGCAATGCTACTCAGATTGCTCACAAATACTTCAAAGGGCGCACTCTCGTCCGGAATCCCAAGGGCGAGAGATTGGCTGCAACGTCAATTAATACGAACATTTTGTACCCGGAGGATATGGCCAAGTCCTGTCATGATCGACTTCGACCGAACCCTTCAATTCAATTCAGATTGGGCTCCCATATTCGGCATCTCGTCTATCGCTGAGCAAGATATACGAGAGGTCCGTGAGATGACTCTGGACACCTTTCTGATGCATGGTACGGGTGGGTTTTGTTCCAACCCCAGATGTTGTGGGAACGAGCAAATCTTGGCGGACCATCTCTGGGACAGGCAGTTGACGGACGACTTCGTCTCTAAGGAACAACTGCTGTCCCCATACGGAGGAGATAAGAGGAACAACATTTCAAAAGAGCAACAAGTTCTCTTTCCCAATCGTGTTTTCGGCTTCATCCTGCGAACTCGCAGATGGGGTTAGTCCCTTTCACTTTTTTGCCGCACAGGATAATATAGCTGACACTAAATTAAGCATGGTTACCTCTCAACTGCCTGAGAGACGTGGTAAAAGACAGGTCGAGTTTCAATACCCTTGAGCTTACGGGGACTCACAAAGAAATTATCACAGGACTTGTGCATACACATTTCAAGAGCAAGGACAGGGAAAAACAGTGTATGAAAGTGAGAGCGGACGAAGACCCGGGCTTGGATTTGGTCCGGGCTAAAGGTGAGTTTCGGGATGACCAAGCCCGATGTTCTTGGATATTCAATATCTAGAAAACCCGCTAATCGTCTCAATGGCAGGGAAAGGACTTATTATCCTTCTGCACGGTGCCCCTGGAGTTGGTAAGACTTCAACTGCAGGTGTGTTCCTCAATACATATCCATGGATGACGCAAGATGGCCCACTTGGGATAAATATGATTAACACATCTTCCCAACTAGAATGTGTCGCAGAATCCAATGGACAGCCGTTGTTTCCGATTACATGTGGTAAGGCTTTCCACCCTTGGGAACGTGATAAACCAAATGATTCGTGTGAATTAAACTGACATAAGAGTATTCAGGCGATCTTGGAATTGATCCGATCACTGTCGAGAAAGGCCTTAATTTCAACTTCCAGCTGGCGGAATCATAGGGCTGCGTCCTGTTGCTTGACGAAGCCGATGTCTTTCTCTCACAAAAGAAACCGAAGTGATCTTTCACGGAATGCTCTTGTCTCGAGTACGTTTTGGTCATACTGCCGCACTACAGGCCTTATCACAAACTGACACTTTTAGTCTTCCTCCGGATTCTGGAGTACTACTCTGGAATCTTATTCCTTACCACGAATCGGGTAGCCGCCATCGATGAGGCCTTTCGATCGCGAATTCACATACGTCTGTTCTATCCGAAACTCAGCGAGCAGCAGACAATCAAGATCTGGGAGGGCCAGTTGGTCAGGGCTCAAGAACGCCACCCGAACCTAGATCTCAACAAACAGGCTATCATACAGTACGCGAAACGTCTCTTCGAGGAACAGACCGCCAAGCGAAAAGTTGGCTGGAATGGCCGACAGATTCGGAACGCCATGAAGACAGCAATAGCACTGGCTGAGTACGACGGCTTCATGAAACCAGAGGAGTACAGAACAGACATAAGGCCGTCTCTGGATATCAAATGGCTCCAGGTTGTTACGAATGCTTCCTGGGAGTTTGACGCGTATCTCGAGAAGGCCCTTGATCTGAGCAATTCACAGTATGCCAAATCATTCGGCTTACGAGATGATGAAGCACATCATGATCGGAAGAGCATGACTTTACCATCCAACACCGTTGGCTTCGGAACGACACCTGGACAGCAAAATGCACAACAGCAGCCACCCATAATAGCGCAACCTGGCGCGTACGGAGGGTCAACAGGCCCCCAAGTTGTCATGTATGCCTCGAACCAATATTCCACACAACCAGGCTCTCTTTTCGGCTCGGGCGCAGCACGCGGACAGCAAAACCTCTCCGTTCAAAGCCAATCATCCCCCGGGCAGTCTCAACAACCACAACCCGCGCCGAATTATTCTGGCTTTTACCCTCCAACGGGTATGGGACCATCCATGGCTCAGTCTGTGGGTATCCCACCTCAGGGGATGCCAGGAATGCCATCATCACAGGGGCAGAACTTCCAATTCCCGTCCTACATGCCGCAGCAGACGCTTGATCACTTTCAGCAGTTTGCGAATCCCAACATTCAGACGCACCCCATGTCTCAGGGCTACATCGGCTCGCAGCCTGGAAATCCCGGCGCATTCTCGGCATACGGGGGAGCTTCCTCGGCCGAACCACCCGTTCAACCATCGAATCATGGTCTTCAGTGACCCCCAAAAAGATGTACAGTCGTGGTGGAAGACGGTCCGCGGAGTGCTGAAAAGAAATTCTCTTTCAAGAAACGCTTCAATAATCACCTGTCAAGCTGCTTGAACCAGCATCTGCTGGTTCCGGCCGGGGGAGCGGAGGTGGAATGTGGATTCAGCACAATAGATGCTACGGTACATTTTCGCGCGAGATGGATGTCTCTAAATTTGTAGCATGCCTCGACTACAAGGGATACCTATTCAAGGTAAAGTAGTCAGGAGGAGGAGGAGAGGTACCTGAACAGTTCTAGTTGCCCAGGTAGGAATGTCTACTGCGTTTCCTTGCTAATCCATCGGAAGGTATCGTGGCGAACTCCCCAGCAGACGTGGCATAGCTCTGGCTTCCTGTATGAACGATTTCCTGGTAGCCAGGCATGTCAATATTCAGCACTGGTCATTAACTGCGGCTGTTTACATGGTCGGGGTGACTCAGTCACGCTGCCAGTCTAGGAGCGGCCGTCTTTCCTGCATCTATCACAGAAATAGCTGAGTGTTTTCAAAATGATTGTGCACAGCAGTTAAGATCCGCCTGTGACGCGAGGACCGGAGAATGTGTTGGGATCAAGCGAAAGAGACTGCCGACGAGGTGCAGCCAACAGCCAGCGGCGTGGGGTGCACGAACGGTAGGCCTTGCCATATGAGGTGCGCTTCCGCGCCGGCTTCTCCATCCCCCCCCCCCCCACGGTTTTTTTCTGTGAGACACGGGCACGGGGACTTCACGGCAGATCGCACACGCGTCATACAAGCCGGCACGGAGATGGGATGCAAACACTGCGAGGCGCTGACGGTGCCGTTGCACTCTGTACACTACAGCACTGTCGAGGGCGTGCTGGAGGAAGTGGCCGAAGAGGCCAAAAAAACGCCGTAGCGGGAGGGGTGCCGTATAGCGGTAGATCAAGGAGGTCATAGCATATAAAACGTGCTAAGAAAGTTGCATTGAGTTTTATAGGACTTCCTGTAAATTTAGAGGTATTAGGTGTACGAATTAGAAATGCTATGTGTATGTATGCTTGGTGTCGGATGCTCGGGACAGGCTTTATCGATAAGCGCATATACAGATACAGAACGTCACCGTTGGATGTCGCCACCCGCCCGTGGTCCTCACCATTCTTCCTATACAACAACAGCACATCTCTGTTTACTTTGTAGAGCAGGATTTCGGTTCAGTGTGTTTGATCAGGGGATACGTATTTCCCGCATCGCAACGACCATGTCTTCCGAAGCCTGCTGCACCTGCGCCACCATTATCTGCGATTTCCCGGCCAGCTACGAGACCAAGAACGAGAAGCAGTTCTCCACGCCCGAGGACAAGAGGTTGGAATGCTGCTCTAGGGTCATCTGTGGGCGATGTATACATGTGCGGATGCAATGCTCCTTTTTTTGTGCTCTCTCCCTGTGCGTGAGATGCAGATGCTGATGAGGGAGTGCCCGTCGAAAGAACAACCCCCGCTTCGCCGCCTACTGCCCCTACTGCCAGATCGCAAGCAGTCCCTCCAACCCCCTCCCGCAAGGTCTGCGCGAGCCACCATCATACGATTTCGCCACGAGCAAGCCTTCCAAGCGCGCCTACAGCGAGGCACCGCCGCCCTACACCCCGCTCTCACACAAACAGCCATCCTACCCCTCCGACGAGAAGAAGCCCACCGAGCAACCCCCTGACACGCTGCACTTCCTCGCGCCCGACGACACCCTCCCCTCGCTCAGCCTGCGCTACAACGTTCCCCTGCATGTCATCAAGCGGCACAACAACCTCACCTCCGACCACCTTCTCTCGGCGCGGCGAACGATCCTTATTCCGGGAAGTCACTACCCTTCCGGCGTGTCGTTATCGCCGAGGCCGGTGGAAGGTGAGGAAGAGGAGGCGCGCAAGGCGAAGATACGGCGGTGGATGGTGGGGTGCAAGTGTGCAGATTATGAAGTCGCGGAGCTGTATCTGGAACAGGCGGGCTATGATTTGGGACGAGCCGTGGAGAGATACCTTGCGGATGAGGAGTGGGAGAGAGCGCATCCGCTTGAGGCGAAGAGAAAGGGAAAAGACAAGGTGCGAGGCGGCGGGACCTGGGCTAGCCAGGCTGCGTTTTTGAGGAGGCAAGGCCCTTCTTGATGATGCGTGTACAAGTCTGTAAACGGAGCCAGCGTGAACGCACTGTAGACGTAGACCATTGGGTAACATTGTATATGGCGTCAGGTTTCTGTTTGGAGTTGTTTATATCAGCTACATGTCAATGCCAATCAGCCACTCCTGCAAGCCTTTCCTGCCGTGCTTTTCACCCAACGCCAGCGCATAGTCCCATATTTCTGTATGTACAATACACAGACCTCGTACCTAAATTTATCATCAAATGCCTCAACGCTAATCCTACAACGCCAAGTTTGTCGACGCACTCTAGAATGCTGATCGCGTGCGGATATCCTATTACATTTCATTAGCCTATGTACTGTTCGAACACGGAAGACAGGGTTGCATGAACTCACCGAAAGCTTCCGCTCAATCTCACGGACAGAACGATCCAGCTCTCCCGCGATCATTTGCTTCTTGTCTGTCGGAAGCAGAGCAAACCTCTCGCACAGGTCGCCGTCAATCACACCCTTAACCGGGGCATAATAACTCCTGTACATGAGATGATCTCGGCCGGCCAGGGGAGGATCCTCTTGCCTCATGTGCTGCTCCAACGTCTGAAAGAAATCGACATCTTCCCTGCTGACGAAAGGAATGAGGACGCCAATGGTGCCCTGGATACCGCTCCACAACAGAATCTCCTGCCCACCGACCACGAGGCTGGTCTTGCAGATACTTGTGGGCAGGTCTTGGGTGTAGAAGTGCGCCATGAGATCGAGACGGTGTGGTTGGGCGTGTAGGTATGGTCGAGCATGAGTGAGGTGAACCTCCGAGCCGGGCTCATCGGCTTCGAGACTGGCTTTCTCTGGACATCGAAGAATCCAGACATTGCCAAACTTGTCGCTACCTGCTGTGGACTCGTAGTCGACCATAGTCGTCGAGGTCACCCAGCGTGAGATGGTATCAGACACGAAAGGGATCAACTTGTTGGTCTCGGGCTTGTACACGACGTAGATGACACCCTGCTGCACGTCTCCGACAACGATGCGGTTGTTCTGCGCTTGCAGAGAGACAATAAGGTTTGGTGCGACATCTGCTTGTGCCTTTCTCAACATTTGCCGCAGACCCAGATCGTAGACTCGCAAGGTCCTGCCGATGCCGGCGAGCAGCCTGCCTTGGTAAGGCAGAAGAGCCATCGGTGGTTCTTCGATCTTGGTCTTGTGTATGAACTCCAGCTCTCTACCGTTCTCCTGAAACCGATAGACGTGTATGTAGCCTTCAGTGAACTGCCGAGGGTTGAGGATCATGTCCTTTCCTGTGCCGACGATCAGGAAGCTTTCGCCGTCCTGACTGGCAAATGGAATAACGGCGGCGCTGACTGCTGCTTCATTGTTCTCGAGATCTATCCTCGACAAGACACCAGGCTCTTCTGATACGGGATCCACTACATTGATGCAGGATGACCAGCGGCCTTTTCCTCGTGGGTACCCAAAGTCTTCAGGCGGAAGAACGGTGGAGTCGCCATTAACAACTCCCGGGTCTGCAAGAAGTTGCTGTCTCAGCTCGGGAGGCAGGGTGTTGTTTTCGGACTCGATAGTGTAGAAGTAGGGCTGATCGGGGTGTTTGACCAGTTTCTTGGGCGTGTACGTGAGAGGGATGGATTTTTGGATCATGTTATCGCTCAGTTTCTCGACCGAGAAGATCCTGTAGTTTGGTTAGCACTGTTCCAAGAACCAACAAATGCAATATTTTGGTGAGATTGCGACATCATCAGAAGGAACAATTGGTATCGAAAAACGATACAAATGGCCTCATAGCCTCTTTGGGCTTCGGTATCCCTTTTATCATCATGAAAAGCGAGCAAAGGGTTGAGGGAAGACGGGATAGTCTGAGACTGACCTTAGGTAATTAGCATGTATTCCCACCATGCTCTCCACACACTGCTCGCTGCTGAAATTCCAACCCCATTCCAGTTCAGCATAATCCAGAGGAGTCATCATGAAGCCTCGTGTTAGAGGATCCGAGTATCCCAGCCAGGATCTTGAGCTCAAAGCCAGAACGCAGGTCGATCCTTGGACGGAAACCTGGAACAGCTTCACAGGTTTGGGGCCCAGGAACTTCTGACGGGTATCGGTCAGCTCACCAGTAATCTCGTCGAGAACTGTTCTCAGATAGACACCGGAGTGAAGACCAATGTGAAGGTACAGCGTCGAACCTCCTGATGCGGAGTCTTCCATCGCCATTATGTTCAACGAAGACGGGGCCGCAGACAGAGCCTGCACGGATTTGTTTTCGAGCGTCGAGTCGGGGTCCAGACTCAAAACTCGGACCGTTCGGTCGTCACACCCAACAGCCAAGAATGAACTCCGTTGGCGGCCTTCCGGAACCTCACCAAGACTCAGACAGGTTACCGTTCCAAACATCTCCTTCTTCTCGTCATACTCGGCAAGGGAGCCATCCTCATCCATTTCGAAGTAAACAATCTCACCCGAGCTGAGGGCAATGGCCACTTGTCTGGAATTTGTTGCAGCAGCCACAATCGATCTGTGCTGAGGCGCGCCCCACTCATTCACTCGTCCGTGGCGGATGTGTCGAATTCCTTTTGGATGAACCTGGATCAGACCATCATCGCCAAGCTGTTGGACCGCGAGAGTAGTCACTGAGTCCAGAAAGCCCGTATCGCTGACTTGCTCTACCGTCTCACCAATACTGAGGACAAGAGTACTGTTCGCAGACGACAGGACGATATATGCATCATACTGGTCATCGCTCTTCAGCTTGGTCGTCCAGACTGCCGAGGGATTGCCAGGAAGTTCTGAAGCCACGATCTCGTTCACCTCCAAGCCATGCTTCAGCGTGCGGAAAGTGCTGCGTGCGCCATTGCCACACACTGAATAGATCTGCGGTGCATCCTCGTCCGTGAGATTTGCGACTTTGCAGTCGGTAAGGGGGTTCATCGAGTCAATACTCTCCACAAGTGCTAAGTTTTCGTTTGGCCTGGGGTGGAAGTACGCTGGTTCGTAGGCAGCTTGTGGGTCGGTCGGGAAGTTGTCGCTGCTGAACTCGAGCTCCTCGTCGTCATCGCCGAGCTTCTCAAATTGGTAGAAGTGGTGGTTTCCAAACTCACTCGCCGAGTACAGGAATCCACTCTTCAGGATGCATAGACTAGATGCAACCGGAGCAGTGTCAAAGTACTTGATCTTGAGTCGCTCAACCTCGCCAGTAGGGTTGCCTTCCGCATCTTCGACCATGTCGATGGTGACCTTGAACAGATCACCATCCTCGGTCTGGAGGAGAAAGAAAAACAGACCCGCGCTGTTCTTTAACTTGTGCATGACTCCTGCAACAATGCAGCGCTTGCGTTGGGGGTCTTCTGTCGCACCTCTCCGCCGGGGAATAGGTACTCGGAAAGCCTCCTGGTTGGAGTGTCGGTAGGTGATGTTTTCTTCTCCACAAACGAGGACACCCGACGGTCCATCGTTACCTCCAGGGACCTGGAACAGCAGGCTCGAGGTTGGATCGACGGGCTCAGACCACTTCCGCACGACGTGGTTCAATCCCAAGTCAAGCTCGTAGTAGACGAGCTGTGTCTCCGCCTCCCTCGCGGCCTGGCCGCTAGAGTCTTGATCGGCTTCCGTATACTCAGTCTCCAGGGCAGCGAAGACGGGGTTAGCATAGCCCACGTCGAGGGCCACGAGGGAGAAGACGAGCACTCCAGGCTTGTGGGCCTCCAGGGGAGACGAGATTGTGAGCTCGGCTTGGGAGTTCCGGTTCAGGACGTAGACGAGCTTGTTCTTCTCCACTGACGCTATCAAACACGCTCTGCCCTTAGGGTCTGCTGCGAGAAACTGGCCCGGAATGACTCGACGGATGCCCGACTTTCCGAAGGTCTCGAGATGGATGCGGGTGAAGCGGTTTTGTGCGGGCTGATATTCGACGATGGCAATCCTGCCCGAGTCCGTCGCGAGAATTATGTAGTCTGAGAGATTTGTTAGCGAGCGTTTGGCACGCAAGGAGGATCCCCCGTACAAAGACAGACACATGCCGATCATGTTGGCAGCGCTTGAAGATCTGGCAGGTCGGCTTTGAATCACTAAGAGCCCACATCAAGAAAGATATTCGCAGGAGTAGGGGTCAGCTTACCTTTGTTGCTTCCCGCGAGACGAAACGCGGCGATGGATCTGATGATTCCGAACACGTCGTGGGAGAGGATCGTGATGACCTTGCCCTGGGTGGGATCGGGCTTGAGGAGGGAAAGACGCGTGCCGCAAGCCGTCATGATCTGCTGCTCCTTGGTTCCTGAGAACTGGCCAACGATAGCCTGGGTCACGGTCGACGGAGGCTGGATCGTCAGCGAGTACATGAACATGTTGGACGTGGTCGCCATCCTGACTGCTGGGGCACAGATAGCCTGCGCAGCGCCCTCATGAGTCTTTGAATATTGAGAGGGTGGTTGGTGGTTGGTGGCATGGGCCAGAGTATTGAAAGGCCCGCGAACGTGGAGGGGAGGAGGTTGTTGACAGGCAGAGCTGGAAAAAGTTGCAGCAGGTCCGAGTGTGGCTCGAGCTATGTGTGGCTGAATTGTGTGGCGCGGCAGTATCACCTCACATCAACTCCTTCCCTGCAGCATTTCAACAGCAACATCAGCAGCTGTTCTCGCGACCACGCCCATAGAGGATTTTGCGGTGGGATCCAATTCCGCATAGATGGCACCGTCAATCGAGTCTGCAGCGCGCGCCGCGTTGAGCACCATGTGCCGGCGGTGCGCCCGGTCCACAGCAAAACGAACCGCACCTCGACTGGCGCCATCGATGACGCGGATGATACACTCAGCAAGGCCTACGAGGCCAGGAGGAAAGAGTCTGAGCATGCCGAAGTCAGCAGCAATTACAAGGTCATCGTCAGCTTTTGCGCAAGCCGCGAGCGCAATTGGCTTCAAGAACGAGGACGCTCCATCTTCTGAGAAGCGCCTCCTAACCGAAGACGACCTCTTCCACCCCTACTCCAACTCGCCCATTCCCGAGATCCGCCAGCGCGCTGCCTTCATGCGGCAACACGCCTACTGCCCTTGCCCGGACCACCGACCGACACGCTTGTCAGAGAGTGGCCAGCCGCTGCGGGCGTCCCCCGAGACCGCGCAGCTACCCCCGGCGCATGTCGACTTCGAGTGCCCGGACTGCGGCATCCCTGTATACTGCAGCAAGGAGCACTGGATGGCGGACTATGAGGCGCACTTGGAGGTATGTGATACGCTGAGGCAGATAAACGAGGACGACCATGATCTACGGTCGGGCAGGTTCTTCCCGGAGTTCCAGTACGCTGGGCCGCAGCTGGAGGAAGCTATGGTGAACATGACAAACTGGGATACGTTCTTGTATACGAGGAATTTTGAGGCGATCAACTCAGACAGGAGTATGAGGCAGGCGACGAGGATATTGACGTATCCGGTGACGGTGGGGAGTATCTTGCATGAGCTCAGTCCGTACAGCTTGCGGCAGGATAGCAGGTTGACCCCGGAAGGACTCAAGAGCTTGAGTGGTATGTCTTTTTCTGCATTTTACTTTGTTTACACTGGTTTGCTGACATTTCCGTGTAGCTCTGCGATACACGCTTCACCCTCCTAGAACTGGCGGTGGTACCGAAGTCAAAAATCTTCGTCTTGAGGCGCCTCCAGTCCGTCTCTTCATCCTCGGTGCACGCGCGGAGTCTTCACTCCCGCGTGATGCCTGGGTCCAACTCGCACATCTCTTCCCCCGCTCCAGCTTCCACCTCATCTTTATTGGCCCCGAGTCCATGGCCAACCGAGATGACGAATTCCCCCTTCCGGAGAGGACACCTGGCAACCCTTACGGCGCAGTGGTCGAGCGCCCTTGGCACAACATGAAGATCAGCACCATGGTGGACTACTACCACAACATCCACCGGACCGGTTACTTTTACCCGTACGACCCTTATTTTGACTGCTTCGTTCTGTTCCACCCTGGACTCGGCCACCCGGCCAGCTCGCACGAGTGGGCTGAAACGCTTCCCATGCTGTTGGAGACGAAGGCGCCTATCATCGTCACTGGATATACGCAGTACGATATGGAGAGAGACATCGAGTGGGTAAACAAGACGGCTGCTGGTGAGTTTGACCTGCTGATGAAGCCGGGCGAGAACCTCTTCAGAAGTTTGCGGTGGGATTTGAATGATATGGATCCCCAGGATATCACTTGTGGTAACTGGGGTGTCTGGGCATTCCGTGGAAAGAGGTAAGTACTCAATGTGATTACAGCAATCATGAACAGATGATGCTAACCAGTCTCGACAGATACGAAACGACCAGGAAGGACGTGGACTAGGACCCTCCCAACATAACCGTCAATCAGGTTGCGAGTACTTGTGCATATCTGTACCACATGAATCGTATCTATCTGTACAAATACCAACCGGGAACACAGAGTCGTCTCGCATGTGGTCCTCGCCCTTTGTGCCAGGTGCGCTGCATTCTGTTGTGACCACCCACCTGCTCTCGTAGGTGTACACCAGCTTGTCTGTAGGCCGTTCCGCACCGAACTAGAGCGAGAAGAACGGTAGCATCCATCAGACTCATCGATGTGCTCAACCGACGTGGCTTTCGCGAATGCAGATGGCTCATTTATGATGTGCTATAGCTTCCTCTCTCTCTTGTATAGAACTACTATACACTTATGGAGTGAGCCCGAAGCAGCTCCCATAGCTCCCAACACTTAGTGACAAGCTTGAGCCCGTAACGTAGCTGCTACTGCGTCAGGCTGCCGTTGCCATACTTGTCGCTGTTTCTTTGCGTGTAGGCGCCCGAAGCAGCGTCCCGCAGCGCAGGGTAGCCCGGTCTCGAATTGATGTTTTGACTCCCAAGAGGACGACTGCAGCTGGAGGAAGACTTCAGACCTGAATGTTTTGGAACGCAGGAGAAGATTTTTTATTTTTTATTTGAATCATCCGGCAGTCACCAAAACAAAATACAAAAATAATTAGTCAACAATCCCCCCCCCCCCGAAAAATATCAGACTAGTCAACCACCACCAGCCGCCGCATTCCAGCCGACTTCGTCGCCGCATATGTCTTGCAAAAGGGCTTGTGTCTGTAAGTCCAATCCTTCCTCTGACAAGCCGGGCCGCAGTAGAAGACTGCCCTGCACGCACTGCACTTTTGGAATTCTCTGGCGGGGCGCATCGCGCCACCAGGAGTAACGCATTGGGCGTTGAAATATCTTGTTAGCCATGCACAGGGACAGAAACCTTGGTATCCTCACCTCCTCACTACCACACAGAACCCGGCCCTTCGCATCGCCCTTCCTCCTCATCTCCCTGGCCTCATCCATCTTCCCCTTGGCCTCCAGTGCCCGGGCCATGTTATCTCGGGAGACAGCAGCATCCAACCTGGGGCCCATCTCCAGCCCACCAAGCCCCCCTTTCATCTCGTTCGGACCCTGAGAGCCTTCTGGAGCGCCTCCTCGGCCTTGTCCAGCTTGTCGCGATACTTTACGTCTCGCCCAGGGCGTTGAAGGAGTTGGCGGCCTGGACGGGCTCCTCGCCGAAGTCGCGGGCCCTGAGCTCTAGCGCTTCCAGATGCAGTCTCAAGCCCCGGCTGATCTGGCCTTGACCCCGGGCAAGGTTGCCCCCGTTGTTCTTCTGCACGGCGACGGTATTGGCTTGCATCATGACCGCGACGCGAGCTGGGTCCGTGCCTGGGCCGACGGCTGTAAGGTTGGTATAGGGCGCGGCCATGTTGAATGAGATCTGCTGGTAGTAACGACTGTCGTTTAGATGACGGTAGTGATCACCAATTCGCTGAAGGGGTGAAACAAGCAAGAGTTGCTCGGAGTTGCGATCGTGTTCTGGTCCACCCCCCCTCCCCCGGGGGGTTTCAAGGTTGTTTAAGTTGACACAGACCCTGCAGCAGCTTGCTGCTATACAGAAACCATAATATCACCCAAGGCCCATAAGTAGGAATATCTCAACAACCAGGGCCTAGGACGAACCTCTTCACCTATCAAAGCAGGCTAGTGGAGTCAGGTTGAAGGCTGAATCGTCGCCTTGCAGACGCGCGTTCCCGACATTTCGGCTCCTGGTTTACCTGGGGTGGGGGGGGGGGGATGCCATCAGGAGACAGACCCTAACCCTGGTTTACTCCAGGAAGAACAGTCCATGTCTCCGGTTTTGATATCGTCATCGTCGAGATTTATTTCATAATCAGTTCAACTTCGTCAATGGAAATTAGCAGTGGTGGATCAAAGCCCATGAGACTTGAAGTTTGTACTCGGTATACTTGGAGGTAGAACAAGATCATCGTTCTCTCTAATTTGCGCTTCAATTACTGTGAATAATCATCTGACAATCATTACGTGGGACTCTCAACATCTCTCCGGCACACTCGCACTTTGCAACGTGCCACCAGACAACACTCAAGGTTGTGCGGGGACATCTCACATCCCACCAATACGTGTTGCCCCTCCCATGGCCTCCTCTGTGTCTGCTGGTCGGCCTCCGGTCGATTACAGCCTCTACCTGGTCACCGATCCCACGCCTGCGATTCTTGGCGACAAGGACATCTGTGACGTCGTGGACCGAGCCCTCCGCGGCGGCGTTACCATCGTGCAGTACCGGGACAAGACAAGCGATACGGGAGCTCTCATCTCCACTGCGAAGAGACTACATGAGGTCACAAGGAAACACCATGTTCCTCTTCTCATCAACGATCGGGTGGATGTGGCCCTTGCTGTGGGCTGTGAGGGGGTCCATCTGGGCCAGGATGACATGAGTGAGTTGCTCAGATGCCAACGCGTTCTATCCTTCCCAGTGTGTCCAATTAACAAGTATGCAGCTATCGAGATTGCAAGAAGGATCCTGGGCAATGACAAGATCATAGGGATCACGGCCAACACCGTCGAGGAGGCTGTCAGGGCCTGTGAGCAGGGGGCAGATTATCTCGGGATAGGGACCGTCTTCTCGACTCAGACGTATGGAAGCCTCTTGAGTCCCACCACAACTTCTTAGCGTTGACTTTCTGCCCAGTAAGAAAGACACCAAGTCCGTGATAGGGCCCGAGGGACTGAGACACGCCCTCGAGGTCCTCAGCAGCAAGGGCCATGGAGCCGTCCCGGCCGTCTGCATCGGTGGCATCAACGCCTCAAACGTCACCCAGGTTATGTTCAGAGGCAGCACGCCTGGCAATCCGCTGGACGGTGTAGCGGTGGTGAGCGCCATCATGGCCGCTGAGGATCCTGAGGCTGCCTCCCGGCATCTGTTGGATCTTGTCCGGACATCCGACAAACGGAACCGGGGCAAGCATCCAAGATCCGGATTGCTAACAGCGCAGACTGGTGATGATATCTTGA
This sequence comes from Juglanconis juglandina, assembly GCA_003012975.1. Taxonomy (NCBI): domain Eukaryota; kingdom Fungi; phylum Ascomycota; class Sordariomycetes; order Diaporthales; family Juglanconidaceae; genus Juglanconis; species Juglanconis juglandina. The sequence continues at coordinate 1,706 of MUZJ01014237.1, read as the reverse complement.
AGTTGGTTCCGCAGGTGGTCAAGGCGGTCCACGAGAAGAAACCATTATCACACAACATGACGAACCTGGTGACTAACTACCCCCTGCTCTATCAGACAGGCATATAAATAAACCTTCTGACAGAGATTAGGTCGTCCAAAACTTCGCAGCCAACGTCGCTTTGTGTATCGGCGCCTCGCCCATCATGGCCAACTACAGCGAGGAAGCAACTGACCTTGCCAAGCTCGGGGGTGCTCTCGTGATCAACATGGGTACAGTGACACCGGAGGGGCTGGAGAACTACAAAAAGGCGCTTAGAGCCTATAACACGGCATCCCGCCCGGTGGTGTTCGATCCAGTCGGGTAAGTAGGGAAACCTTTTGTTAAAAAAGCATCTTCGAGAGAGAGAGAGACCAACAACTCATAACATCGTCACAGCGCCGGAGCAACCGCAGTCCGTCGTGCAGCCGTCAAGAACATCCTCTCAGCCGGCTACATCGACATCATCAAAGGCAACGAGAGCGAGATCAAGACCGTTTTCGGCAGCGGCGAAGGAGAGAGCCAGCGTGGTGTAGACAGCAGCAGCACGCTGTCCCACGAGGAGAAAGTCAAGCTGGTCCGCGAGCTGGCAGCGCGAGAGCAGGCCATCGTCGTGATGACGGGCAAGACAGATCTTGTCAGCGACGGACGTCGGACGGTCGCCATTGAGAATGGCCATGAGTATCTGGGGATGACCACGGGCACGGGGTGTACGTTGGGGACGACGATCTCGGCGATGGTGGCTGCTTGGTATGATGCGGATAGACTCGCGGCGGTCGTCGCGGGCATTTTGTTGTTTGAGATTGCTGCGGAGATGGCGGCACAGAAGGACAGTGTTGAGGGCCCAGGCAGCTTTGTGCCGGCTTTCCTGGACTCTCTGTATCAGATTCGGACGATAACTGCAAAAGGCAACGTCGGATGGTTGGCTGCTGCGAAAGTCACCATGGTCAAGTGATGAGACTGGGTCTGCGGCGGCGAGAGAGGGTGTACGAGATGCTTGTGTCTTATCATTGGGTATGCGGAGCAGGTCGATGGTTTGCTTCAGCAGCAGTATTCCGTACTGCTGAAGTACCTACTGAATAGATAAAAACGTCTCGCAAGGTTCAAACCCCGGGAAACCTCCGGCCGTTCACACCAAGGAGGGTCGACCTCCGGCCCCATGCCTGTGAACTCGGGCCGGAATCGGCTCGGTATTGAACTTGACGTCGTCAAGAACCCCGCGGGGAAGACTTGCCCTCATTCAGACAACCATTTGCGCGCTTCCTTCTCCTCCAAGAGTCTTATCACAGAGTCTGTGAGTATCATGAACAGTGTCCCTATCAATATACCAGAAACTCTAACTATCCAACTGCACTCTCGCGCCCTCGGAAAGACCTTGAACACTAGACCCCGGTTCCGGGCGCATTCGATCATGACAGACGCATCAGCTCCCAAGCGACGATTGAGTAGGTCTCCCACCTTATATGTACGTAAGGATGCCTTCAGAGATGCTAACACGATCCAGACAATCCCGCTATCTTGTTAGTTACTTCCAATTGGGCGCCCAACGGCTGCTCCAAGTCTTCTTCCCTAGGTAACCGTGCTGCCACAGCGTCTGCGACCTGCAAGAGAAATTCCGCAATGCCATCCACGCGTTCGACAAGGTGTTCGTGATCCCTTTTCCCTTCATCTCCTTCTCTCCCCACCCC
>MUZJ01014236.1:0-25990 GCA_003012975.1 Juglanconis juglandina | reverse complement strand
TAATATAATATAATAGGGATTATATAGAATGTATCCTTTAGATCCTTTTTAATTAGGATTATACCGTATCTAGTACGAATTATAAAATTAAGGAGGTTAATATATTAGGTATAGGTAAGATATCCGAATTCCTAAATAATATTATTATTAATGAAGTAGCTAGGAGGGTAGGAAAGGTAGTATATATAGCAGAAACCGCTATCTAATTTTAATAGAAGGCCTAGCGGAAACGAGATAAAGGAAGCTGCTAGTATATAGTATAAGATATAGCTAAGTTATTAGTCTTAATATAAGCTTACTATAGCTATTATTAATAATAACTATAACGACTTAAAGGTTTATTATAGAAATAAGTTAAAAGACTTAAAGACTTAAGACTCTTTAACTATTTACTGTTTTATAAAGGATTTGCATAAGGATATATATAAAACTTTCGCTATTTTAAATTGTTTTAATTATTATGCTATATATTAATATCGATGCTAGTCTTAGACTAGGTATATTAATAATATCTTAAGTTTAATAGTATTATAAGCTAGCATCGACTAGCTTATTAAGCTCTTCTAGTCTTATTATTATTTTGCTTTCTTACTATTAATAGCACTATATAATCTTAGATGCTAGGCTTTTAAGCATTCTTTATTTTATAAAGAAAACTATTATAGCTTTTATAGCTATATTAACAGCCTAAAATAATAACTACTTAAGAGTCTGTACCCCTAGTCGTACCTTATAGCCGAGCTGATATTAGAGGGGCGTTATAGGGACTAGGGCGATACATCGTTTTGGTGAGCGAAACCCCTGATACGTTGATTCAACTTTGGGTGGGGCGTCAGGTGGCAACGGGCAAAAGTACTTTGCACTCGTCAGACAGCAACAACCATTGGGCAACAGTCTATTTTTCGGTAGGTCGCGTAAAACAGAGATCCAGTCAGGTCGTCCAGCCCTGGCTACTGACACGCACCTCTTCTCTTACCTTGATTGAAACAAACTCCACGACATGCTCCAGAAGCTCGCAATCTTTGCAAGGACCAAACACCTAAGCCAATGGCAACTCCCAAGGGCACTATAATGCTGACTGGCGCAGCTGGCGGGCTGGGCACTGCCATAATTCACAAAGTTGTCGCAGACTCCGAGCTGTCAGCTCACCATGGCCTCTACACCGTTCGAGACGCCAGCGCGGCTTCCTCGCTCCGGTCGACTTTGCAAGGTGCCAAATCTCACTCGGCCGACATTCTTTCCTTGGACCTGGGGGATCTATCAAGCGTACGCGAAACCGCCGCCATCATCAACGCCAAGGTCGCCGATGGACAAATCCCACGAATCCGGGTGTTAATCCTGAACGCAGCGCACAGAGATAACCAGGGCCAGAGGAGTACTAAAAGTGGTCTGGACCTTGCTTTTGCCACTAATTATTTGGGAAACTGGTTGCTCACTATGCTCTTGTTGGAGAGCATGGACTGGAACCTGGGCAGGATAGTTGTGCTGGGAAGCTGGGTTCACGAGTAAGTGACTTTGCATCACAGTCCAAAGCAACATTGAGCTCACATATCCGCGAATCCAGTCCTTTAGATGAGAAAAATAAAGTGAGCGGTGCATTCAAGGACGAAAAATGGAAGAAGATACTCCCTGATAACAGCAGCGAGACGATCAAGTCCATTGCAACGGGCGGGTGGTCCCCGTCCGTCGATCAATCCCAAGACCGACTCAATCTTGCTGGCGTCCGGCGGTACGGAGCTTCAAAACTAGGCATAGTCATGATGATGTGGGTATTGCGATTTATTTCCACCTACTTGATGAGTGTGTCAGCTTACATGTGCATTCCTCAGCATCGAGCTTCAACGTCGACTCAACTCAGATCCCAAATTAAGCGGGATTTCAGTTCTCGGTGTCGATCCAGGGTTGATGCCCACGAAGATCAGCATGGGTGGCCTGCACTGGCTCAAGGCGGCAATTTTCACGGTGATCATGTATTTAGCTGCCCTCATCTCGCCAAACGGTACGCTACGCTCAACAGCCAAGTCTTCGGGCGACGTGCTTGCGGCAGCCTTCGGGACAAAGCCGCCTTTTAGCGAGCGTCCCAAAGGAGTCTATATGAACGGTTCCGAACCAAAGAGTATGGGTCTCGAGGCGAGGGATGACGAGAAGCGGTCTGCTATTTGGAAGGCCGCTGTGGAATACACTGAGTTGAAGGAGGGAGAAACGTGCTTAGTTGACTGGACCTGACGGGAAATGTTGAGATTTTGACACCTGCAATGGAAAGATCAGCTAGAGAAGTCAACTTAACCAATGAGCCTTGAGAACTTGTACACTCTTGTCTTTAATAATGTTTGAAGTCCATGTGATTGTGGCATGGTGTAATGCCGCACACTAGCATTTAACCGTCCATGGCTCTTGAACAGTCATTGATGTTAACTAGAAAAAATTCAATGATCCTTTGAAGGGTTATACAATGCAGTAGTTGCATGAGCTTGCATGATAAGCGCGGAGTTGTGGTAATAAATCTGGTGTGCCGGAGGCACGGGTTTCTCCCCTCTCACACCACTGATTATTTTCATCTGCGCATTCGAACAAGCATCAACCACACTCTGCTCCAAGTATCATCACCACTGGAATCGCCAAGACGTCAGTTTTACGATGCTTAATTCAATCCTCTTGGGCATCCTTGGCAGCTTTCTCTGGAACTGGATCAAACTCGAGTCCAATGTGCGCAAAGCTCGCGTCCTGGATGTGCATATCATCCGAATCCCATTTGACGTCAACAACTACACGTGGGTGACACTTCAACCTGTTGTATGGGCTATACTGGGTCGGCTGCCCATCACTTGGGAGTCTTATCCAGATTTTGTGCGCTTCTCTCACCGGAACTGGCACTTCCTCGAGAAGAGCCGTCCCGCTGCTCGCTTCGGGTCTGTCTGGGCGACCGTCTCCCCTGGTGGTATCCATCTTTACGTGGCCGACGCGGACGTGATTGAGAACGTCTTCTCACGGTGGAGTGATTTCGTGCGGCCGGTCGAGATGTATAGTGAGTGCAGAATTCCCCATGTGGCAATGAACTGGGCCCACTTCATTGTCACACCCCGCTTGCCAGCTGCTCTCCGAAACACAACGAAAACGTACTAAGTGCTGGATTTCAGAAATGCTGGAAATCTATGGACCGTCCGTGTTCACCGTGAGAATGCATGATTGGCCTCGGCATCGTAGAGCCGTGGCAGCGCCGTTCAATGAGGCTGGTATGGAGTTTGTGTGGGGTGAAGCACTTCGTCAAGCAGAGTACAACTCTCCCCTACCCCATCTTCTTGCGACACTCGGTCAAAGTATGTGCTAACTCTGAAGGTGCGAAGTGCTTTGCTTGGTCATTGGACGTCTAGCTCCGCTAGTGACACGGGAATCGCTGTTGTGGAGGAAGACATGCAGACGGTATCGCTCAACGTTCTCGCTTCCGCAGCGTTCGGAAAATCGCAAGAATTTGAGGATGCCGAGGAAAGACAGAGCACCGATTTTGGCACCATGAGCTATCGGGACTGTCTGTTCATCGTGCATAAACATTGCATACTCCTCATGCTGATACCCTACCGCCTCTTGCTCGGATCTATGCTGCCCAAGACTCTGACCAAGATCGGGCGCTCAGCTGCATCTCTGAAAGATCACATGGTCAGGACCATTGGAGAAGAAAGGCTGGCTATAGATCGTGGTGAACCAGAGTCAGGCGGCTTGATAACACGGCTAGTACGAGCCCTCGACGAGGCCAGTGAGAACGAGAAGACGGGAGCTGGTGGAGGATACGCAAAGTCCCGCAAGGGAGCTCTCTCTCTCGACGAAATTATGGGTAATATGTTCGTGATCAACTTCGCAGGCTATGATACAACGGCCAATTCGCTTACCTTCGCCATGATGATTCTGGCCGCGCATCCAGACGTGCAAGACTGGCTTGGCGAGGAGATCATTTCGGTCACCCAGGGCAAACCTGTGGCAACATGGACATACAGCTTGTTTCCGAAGCTCAGGCGGTGTCAAGCGGTATTGCTCGAGACGCTCCGGCTCTACGGTCCCATCACTGGGTTGCCCAAGATCGCGACCGGCGAGGTTCAGCATCTCCGCGTCGGCGACCGCGAGCTTAACGTTCCCCCTGGCATGGAGACTATTTTGTTGCCGCTTTCCGTTCAAACAGACCCGCGGTATTGGGAAGACTGTTTGAGCTGGAAGCCGTCACGCTGGATCGAACGTTCCACAGAAGCAGGGACTGAGGTTAGCGGTCGTGCTGGACCCTCGGAGGAGCTTTTTGTGCCTCGTAAGGGGTCATATTTTCCCTGGTCAGACGGAATGCTTTCATGTGTTGGGCAGAAGTTCTCTCGGGTTGAAGCCGTCGCTGTGCTGGCTGTTATTTTCCAGAACAGCCGACTGCGCCCGAAGACCCACCCTGGAGAGACATTGGAGCAGGCGAGGATGAGAGCTCTCGATTGTGTGAACGATGTCAATTACCAAATGTTGCTGAAGATGAACAATTCCAGCAAAGTCCGGCTGGAGAGGACTGAATGCTAATTCCATAACGACCTTAATCCATACTAGTCAGATTGTCTCCAGCACTAAATGAACTAAAGCTATACTAACTATATGGACGACCGCAGAGGCTGGTCTGAGCCCGAGATAGCGTTATGCATCCGGGAATAGCCTCGTCTTACTCCGGTTAGGCCATATAACCTACTACATAATTCCTTCAGTGTCTGTTCCTGGATGTAAACTCAACGGCGGAGTAAATACACTCACCTTCTTCCCACCTTCTTCATCATCGCCGGTGCGCCCTCGACCCAGAAGTCTGTCAGTGTCATTCAAACTGGGAATGCCGGAACATGCCAGCCCCATCGCGACGCTTTCCGTGGAACTGCTGACCAACATCTTCGAACATGCGCTGCTACAACCTGGAACAGGAGCGGGCACAGTACTCGCCCACTGCATGGTGGTCTGCAAACGATGGCGCCCTCTCGTCGAACAGACGCTGTACCACGACGTTGTCCTGACAGACGGGACGCTGGCCACTTTCACCGCGCGCGCCGCCTCGAGCTCGTCTGACATCAATGTCGCGCGGAATTGGGGCCATTGCATCGGCAACTATGGCCCTGCCAACTCTACTCTCTGCAGCAATCACAATGAAGATGAGAATGATGGCGGTGCACAGCAACGAACACGTCCCTGTCTCCCCGCTCTCGCCGCTCATCTCCGCCACCTCACCGGCCAAGGCGCCGACTGCGCTCCAGTGCTCGAGAAGCTGTGGGTCATAGACTTCCAGCCTCATCCCCGAGCGCCAGACAACGCCAACCTGTACGCTGCCTTTGTACGCCGCGACATCCTTGCCGGGACCAGCCTCGCATGTCCGCACCGGAACATCGGTCCCAGGCAAACCGACACCTGGCATCTTCGCCGCCCAGCCCCGCGGGACAGCAGCAAGCCCCACGACGACCACCGCGAATGGGAAGATGTAGTCGGCTGGGCATGGGCGGTGGAACAGCTCGTCGAAAGGCCCGTGTGGGAGGGCTCGGCATGCCGCGGGGTGCGCGTGCCTAGTGCGCTTATGAGACGCAAGGACTGTCGTCTTGCCGCGGCTGAGCTACCTGTCCTGAGCAAGGAGGATGCTGTGGTCACGAAGAAGGCCAACTGTGTTTTGTGGGTCAACGAGACGAACGTGGGCCAGTGCCTGTTGGAGCCAACGGAGAAGAGGCTGCTGGCTGTGCATGAGGACCTCGACATGGGATTTCCAGAGGGCTGGCACCTCCCTGAGGGCGCTTGGAAGCTCCAGCGAGTTGAGCAAGCATAAGGTAATAACATAGCTCGTTTTTAAAACTAAGCTTATATATATAAGCTTATTAATTATACCCCTGCTGCTTCGAATTTACCTAATAACCTTTCAGTAATCGGTATTAACTGTTAGTTATGCAGGTTTTATAAAAGTTATAAACTTTATTATTTCGTATTTACTATCACTTTATTAATAGTACGGCTCCGGCTATATTATTTTATTTGCTTTATTTTTTTATATTAGGTATACTGTTTTAGCTGCTTCTAGGTTTCTTATCTAGTCTTCTTAGCTTTGCCTTAGCAGACAAACTTAATAATTTTCCTATGTACAATCATAGCATCCTCGTACATATCAAAAAGAAAATTCCATTGTTAGGCCCGGTCCAGATGGCTGCCGTTGATTGAGCCTAGTGATTTACAGTTTCGGAAACTGTTGCTCTCTACATATACCACTTCTGGCAGTGTGATCGAAGATAAGATTGAGAAGAGGGGGGTCGGGGAGGAGGTCGGGGAGTTGGGTATATAAAATAAAATAAAAAGACTTTCATGAGTACCGGTCAAAGACATTGCTTCGCTCACCCATTCATCGCCACTATTCGACCAACCATACAACACATACCCAGGATTCCTGTTGGATAGCGATGCATTTCCATCCTCGAGTGAGGTTATGTGCTTCGGATGGTAGCGATCTGCGCTGGACCCAGGTAGCGGCATCAAGAGATGTTACACTAAACTGCTATGATCCCGATTATGGAGAGCTCTCTCTATAGGGTAACTTTCCACCATGCTGCTGGATATCTTCGTTTACGAATTTTGGATCATCTCTTCTGGGATGTTTGGCTAGAGAGACCTCTGGTCTCTTAGCGTAAGGCATCATAATAGTGGCTCCACCTAGCATTCTCACTGCAGCTACCTAGACACTATTGGCTACTCTGCTAGCTCCTGGGTGGCTGTAGTAAAAATTCTAAGTGGAATAACTATGCCTCTTTGAGCGTGCCCTTNNCGCTATGTAAATATGCTCTTTACATAGAACCTAGCAGATTTTCCCTTTGCTAGGCAAGGGCACCTCTTTACACAGTGAAATGCCCATACCAGACGAAGTACCAAATCCTTCTTTTTTTTCTCCCCTCTTTTTCCTCTTAAGGTTTTTCCCCCTTTTTTTTCCTTCTTTTTTGCTTGCTGCTATCTGGACCCATTTTATATTTTGGAAGACTTCATCGTCGGTCCGGGCGGGCTGGACCAAATGAGGCAGTTCAGTTAGTTCGATACCACCATGATCCCGCTGTGAGGTATCTGGCGAAGGTGACAAAATACCATGGTTGCAGATCCCGCACCCCACATAATCTCACTGCTGTGCCTCGATTTGCCTGACCTCTCAAATGTGTCAGACTCAGTGATAAGCGCATTGGGTGAGTCATACATTCATTCTGCCCAAAAACAGAAGCAAAAAGGAGCAATGCTTTCCCCGTGATCGTACATATTTAAGCAGTGTATAGTTCAGCTGAAAGCCGTACAGGTTCATGAAGATACTCCTCTGTCCCCCTCATTCTCGTTGACAACTTTGGTACGGCCTCGTAATAACCTTCCCCCACGGGAACCCTTGTCATTGACCACAAGAAACATGGCCGCGACTACTCACCGTTTTCCTCGTGACTCCTATGAGATCACCTCGCCACGCCTAATCATCAGAACCGCCCTTGAGTCCGATGCAGAAGGCCTGCACCACTTTCTCACAACGGCAGAGAACTTCCCTCACACCCCTTACAACAAGGACCTCACCGTCGAGAAGCTCCGAGGAGCGATCGACAGATGGAAGAACATGCAGCCCAGCGGAGAGAACGCCTTCTTCATCATTGTCCTGAGAGAAACGAGCGAGATCATAGGACAGGGGAGCTACAACTGCTTCGAGTGGGTTGAAGCCCGGGCCGCGGCGACTGCAGGCGAGGAGGGCGCAGCTGCTGGGGACAAGGAGATGTTGACAGATTTTGGTGTGATTCTTGATCACAATCATTGGCGGAAGGGTCTGGGTACTGAGGCCATTTGCTCTTTAGTAGATTTTGCGGTTGAGGAGTTGGGTTGCAGTCTATTCAGGACTGAAACAGCAAAGGAGAATGAGCCATGGAGGGCTATCATCCGGGCCCTAGGTCTAAGCGAGTTCGAGAGTTTTGGACCCCAGAGCTATGATGAGAAAATCCCGGGATGGGTGTGGAAGTTCGATGTCGATGACTGGCAGAAGTTTAAAACGCAAAGGCAGCAGGATGGGAGGTGGCCACTATAGGACTAGGAGGTATCTATGGTCTTTGCATTTATGTTCTTCTGCAGGTCGACGAAGGAGAGTTCGGTCCAGAAGCGTTTACTTTGGAGCATTTCGTTGACGGTTCGCGATGACTGGGGAGACGGTGTTCAACTCCAGCAGAGTTGAACCTCAGTTGCTAGTCTGGCAGGTGTTTGCAATAGAGGGAACACAATCTGTTGAACCAGAATATTGGGTCTGCATTGATCTGTTCCCACAGACAGTGACTCTGCATTTTTTCAAAGTCACTTGGCAAGGGCACTCAAGAGTTTCTGGTACAAGTTCAATTCTTCTTGTCTGAGTCTTGCAAAGATGGTGTTAGTATGCCTGCTTGTCCTGTGTTGCAGGGCACTAGTCTGTGTTCCTTGTTGTATTGGCTCTGGAACGTCCTCAAGGGATGGTGATGTAGTTTTAGCCGCCCCTGACAATGAGTGTTGGGCGATGGATGGGTGAGATTTGAATTCCTCATGCTGAATGCAACTTGAACATTTTCTATGCTTCGGAGGATTATTGTGAAACTTGACAGTAAAATGCTGCTTTTTGGACATTTCCCAGGTGTTGCAGGATGCTATAGTGGGATATACACAGGTAAACTGAATAGTGCCACCGACACTCGGCAGTACCGTTAGGTAAAGAGCTTCAGATCACTATTTTCGAGGACAAGGCTGGAGTTCAGAAATACAGGAGTACTAAAGCAAAGTAGCAATGGAAGGTAGTGCAATACGGAGCATGACATTGAAACCGGCAGATTGGAGGTAACGATACCGGAGATGAACTCAAGGCTGAAGCGAAGAGGCATTACTAGCACCTTATTCTACGGATTGAAACAATTCATTTAATCATCCTTTGTTAGATCAGACTGTGAATTTGCTTCACAGCAATAGGCAAGTAGACACTGTTCCTTGCACAATGGTGATTTGTCTGGTCAGAGATACCTAGCCTTCACGTAGCACATGGAGGCTTCAGCACAGTGTATTGAATCTGAAAATAATTAAAACTAGAACATGAAGATACTTAATTCTTGATTGATGAAGGTTAAATATAAATATCTAAAGAAATAAGGCACTGCACCTGCAGGCTTTGCCCTTCCTCCTTAACTCCGTCCATCGCTTAGCTCATGGTCTGCGCTATGCTAGTTCCCCGCCGTGCTCATTCTTCCACGAGCCTGCATAATGATGGGTTACCAAGATCGGGCCTGGTCGGCCACCATCATTGTTGAAGTTGTTCATAGCATCCGCAAACGCGTAGCCCGGGAGTATGAGAACATCACCCACGAGTAACGGGTCCCAGAGATTCTCAATCTCCTTGCGCAGAATTGGTCTGCCCAGTGCAATCTTCAGACTCTTGATAACGCTCCGTGTCAACCTCCTTGGCCCTGTGAAGTCCACAATGTCCCCGACCATCGCTGGTGTCAGGTCGCTGATGGTATTGACCTCATTGTCTGCTACGGCGGCATGGATGGACTCGACTATATCGTTGATCACCACCAGCATGTGCGGCAGGCCCGGCTTCGACATGATCGTCCAGCTGGCGAATTCGTGGATGTATTTCTCGTCCAATCCCCAATCGAACTCCCACCCCACCACCAGGCTAGCAATCTTTCTGTATTCCTCGGGGATCCATTCCTCTATTGGGATTCCCTCGCACGAAACATCGAGATCGGACCATACGCCACCCTCACTGTAGAGAAGCAGGTATCGGAGGAGGTCGGCTTTGACGATCGGGATCGTCATGTTGAGGTAGACCTCCACAATATCAGGGCGAGTCGCGGAGAACTTCTCCTGAACGTATGTGTCGCCAGAGGCCTCCGTCATGAATTCGTATCTCCAGTCTGGGTTTTGCTCGATGCAGCTGCCGGTCCACTTCCGAATGTCGTCGTTCTTCCCATTTGGGCCCAGCTTGTACCATATTTTCTTCGGAATCCCTTCGTCAGGTCGATTGAAGATTGAGTTCCCGAGTCCCGAGATTTCCGTGACGCGGAATCGTTCTCCGACGAGTTGTTTATATATCAGTCCCGTGTAAAGTATGGCGCCCAGTAATGCAGACACGACAAGAGTTGTTGTTTTGAATGCCCGTGGTCGCGGCGATGTGGGTAACATTTTAGGTATTTTGAAACCGGAATTCCTGCATGATACAAAAGACTGCCTTCGGGGCAGACTAGAAGCTGTATCGGTTGAGGCAGTGGATTTTCCATAACCAACCAATTTCACTGAAGGTGGCCGACAGAGTAACGTTTATATGACGATTTAGTTGTGCTTGGCATAATGGGATATTTGGGTTTCGGAGGGCCAAGAGATTGTTTGTAGTCATGGCTCTCAGACGTGCAGCAAGGAATGTCCGATAAAGTTTATTTCTATGGAGTATATCACTGCCCCTGAATCGCTATCTCGGTATGTGTTTGGAATCCGTGCCATTGATACTTAGGTACATATAAAATGAACTATTTGAATTTGTATATTAGCAGAATAGCTGATAAATAGCTTCGCCTACCAGTGTGCATGGAGCATTGGCAAATCTTTAATCCAAACCTCAAACCTCCGAGTCCGTGAGACAAAATCTACTTATAGCGGTCCACAGCAGTGCAAGCTGATTTACTATGTGATATGCTAATTCATCGCCTGGAGATCCACAACGTCATTCGGCCAACTCTCTTGCGACGACGAACTCTATTCTCATTACTGTTTACTCCGTATATTGATTGATAGCTCCTGATTAACAGATATGACATGTGCAGTGGACTACGAATAGTTACATAATAGTTCTCAATACAGGTAGGTGACTTGCTTTTATGTCGCCAGCACTGGCAAGTGGGTGCTGCTTGGTTGGCGACCTTCCGACTCATTCCACATTAGACTTGAAACTCTCTGACTCGTCATACTTTCTTAATAAATTCAGGGGTAGAAAGTTGATGGAAAAGAAACATGCTCCATTGCGTATATGTCTTGGGTTGCTTAGTACTCAAGTTGTACGTGGAGGATCACCACTCTTGGTGTTGAAAGTCTGATTAAATATGCCTGTGAAACATTCTCATCTTATCTCCATTAGTTTCATCGAAGGCAGTGCAAATAAGCTGATTGTGACGTAGTCACAAATTTTCTGTCCCTTTTTCCCAGTCGACTAAAGCAGGAAAGAACATATGGAAGATACGTGTATGGCTAGTAAGACACGGAGCCTTATCATTGTATTTGGGTGATGCTGCTAGGCTAGTAGCATAATATGCAGGAGTAAGTAGCAGTACGATGGTGCCTGATTCAACTCGTGGTGTGTGGGAATCTCACAGCAAAAACGGTAGGCCCGGCCCGGGCTGCACATACAATGGTGAGGGTCATCATCACTTGGCGATTACATGACTGCACAGCCCCCTCGCCTTCGCTCGAGGTCTTGAATCCGACCATTGAGTGATCGAACAGCCTCCTCGTTCATCTTTCTCTCGTCCCGCAGGGTTCTCTCCAGGTCGTTCAGCCTTTCCTGATAATGCTCAATCAGGGCCTTCATGACGCTCTCATTCTCCTTTGCTGAGCTTTTGATGAGACCCTCCATCTCAGCCAATTCTCGTTGATGTTCCTCCTTCACCCGAACGAGCTCACGCATCACCTCCCTGCCGGCAGAAGTGTCCCGGAGCGCCTTGCTGTCCTTGCCCATCTCTTCCTGAAGCTGGAGGTAGAAGGGCTTGTTTTCGAGGAGCATAGAGGCAATGATGTGTGTGGATTCCAGAGTGTCGTTGCGCACCACCTTGGCTCCCATCCGGGTGAGCAACTTCCAGAACTTGCCTTTCAGCTCGTCTTCACGTCAGGTGCCCTCGTCCAAGGTCACCTTGTCCCACATGCTCGTGGCGAGAATGACGTTCTTCAGGTTTTTCTCGCCGGTAAGCTTTCGAAACATGTCAAGGTTCTTGGTGCTGTGATGAGTGATGCGGTTGTCGGAGATAGGATGCAGGTATATGATGCCGGAAAGCTTCATCTCCTCCTTATATGCTATCGCAAGATAGTCTGCAATCATTTGCAAGACTTCTGTGTCTGACATGTTCGTATCTGAAAAGCCAGGGGTATCAACAAAGCGGACGGTACGTCCGTCAATCTTGGTCTCGACGACATGGATATCTCGTGTGCCTGGGCAAGATGGTCAATGGAAGGAATTATACGGACCTAGCGTCAGGCTGGAAACTTACATGATGTGAGGTCGTGTCCAATTTGAAGATCGGTACGTCCAGTGACCTTTGAGATGAATGTTGTCTTTCCAGACCCTGTCATTCTGGCTCAGAGTTAGCGACCGTAGGATCCTTCATGGTGAAGTTGACCATGATTTACCCCATGACAGCGATCAAGGCGCCCTGATTCCACAGCTTCCTCTGCACGGAGTTGTACATGGATTTTGTGAATTGCAAGCCATCATTCAGGAAGTCGTCCCGGGCTTTTATGCCACCTGGGCTGTGGTGAAATCCAGAAGATGAAGGAGCTTCATCTTGGATGGAGTGATCGTGAAGTTGCTCGGTGACTACGAACATATCATCCTGGTCAGAGTTGTATGGCATTACCGGGGCCTCGTGAGGCCCTGCGCGCCTTTCTGCACCGGCGACGAGTTCTTGCTCGGCCGAAGAACCTAAGGTCTTGCGGTTTTGTTCTCGACCGTCGCTGACGTCGCTGACAGACTCGGCATCGCAAAGCAGGTCGAAGTCGTCGTCCGACTGGGTCGGTGTGTTGATTCTGCCCATCGTGGCAGTTGCTATTTTCGAAACTGCAGAACAAGAGACTTTGGGAGGGAGCGTAGATGATTCTGGAAGGGAGCCAAAGCATAGACGGTGGGGCAGGGTAGTGCCTTGGTGGTTGCCTTGTTGGTTGCTTTGTTGGTTGCCTTGTTGGTTGGCAAACAACCGCGTAGACCTCGGGCAGTGCGCCATTCGATATTTTGCCTATGCGAGTTACTGATAAACTATATATGCCCGTGCAGCCTCCGGAGGGCGGCCGCTTGGAATAGTTATTTTATAGCCTCGTATAGATACTTTAAGATTTTCGTATCTAAAGCTACTATAGTATTAAGGTTAGGTGAGCTGCGCGCTCCTAAGATAATTATATCCCAGTCGGCATAAGGCGAGAGGGTTTATTGACCGCGGTGATATACTAAAATGTAGTGGTAGTTTCCATATTAAAATTTTGTGAAGTGTGTCAGACTGTGCTCCTTATGATGCGCATGAAAACAACACTATATCCAGGTGATGAATTAAATGACAGTTGGACTATACCTGGACACCCGACACAGATTATCCGTGGCCGAAAACCCCCGGCCAGGGCTCTCCTTTGCTCTGAGTTCTATGAAGCTCGTTCTAGAGCTCGAATAGCATCTTGTATGTAGATTAAGGTGACATCTGGTATGTGATATCCGTCAACAAGCGACCAGACTCATCACAAAAAGACGCATAATTTAAGCGCTTGCCTTTTGAGCGCGTGTCCACGTCTTTGCCAAACGCGAACGGGTTTCAGGAACTAACTTACTGCTCTAAAAATGGACGCAAGTGCAATCTGCCACAGGTAATTCTTCATATTAACAACGAACCAAAATTGCATGGTTGGCAAGCAGAATTGGAACAGTACGAGGATGAAGGTCGATATTCTGAGGCTATATAGACTGCAGATGACCTTCCGGACCGATTTTACTTCCAACGTAATGGTCGCTACCAGAATGAAACCCTGCTCGTGAATTGTCAGTGGTTAACAATATTCTCCCATCCCTGATTAGGAGTCCTTATTTATCAGTACCTCGGCCGTCGCGCGATGACGCTAGTAGATCACTCGCACAGTTAATGCATGCCACTGGATCGACAAGGATCCTTAGAGGGCGTGTTTACCGCAAAAATTACTTACTGCCAAGCAGTGGATGTCCTGAGCCAAGCACATGAAAGCTTACGTTGTCCACACCAACGGGTGAACCCAGGTCTAGGCTCGCATGGAGGCAACTGTCACTATACTTAATATCAAGGCAAGTACGGGGAACGCTCGAGAGGCAGGTGATTTCGAGGCATTGGTGGCGCAGATGCGAATTAGGTTTAGATGATTGGCACTAAAGATTGCGGTACAAAAGATACCAAATGTTACCTACGTCCTAGTTTTTATGGATGTAGACGGAAAGCGGTTACAAAGGCTCTACCGAGCATCTCACTTAACCAGTGGGGGTATCACGGTCACTGACGAAGAACGGATCGTTGGAGTCCCACTGGGAGTGCAACCTTAGAAGTTCCGCGGCCCGTCTACAAGCTGAGCTTCCTTTCGGGTTAGAATTTTTCTGGACTCTACTAGTCGGGGCTATTGGAAAGCAGTCATCTACCATGTCCTCGGATCGCACTGACACTTACAACTGTGAAGGCAGGTTCTGCTCACTGTCTAGCAAATGGCAAACAGTAGCGAGATCAGAAAGTCAGGTTTGAGACTCCCCATTGATTAAATTATAGGTTTCCACCAAACAGAAGTATGTTCTGCAGTCCTCCAAGGAGTCCAGGACAGTGATACCTGGGAATATTGGCCGATATTCCCATCGTCTACCACCGCCATGAGCGCTCTAACAGCTCCTGTCGATCTTTCCATGCGATGTCTGGGAATACGTCAAGCTCCTGCCATCTGAGATGCTTCCCGTCTTTCCAGACGATGACCTTCAACCCCCTAAACTTATTTCGCAAGTCCCGGGGCAGTCTGTCCCTGCTATAGAGGATCTCGATGACCCGTCTTTGTTGCAGCAGCATCCGGTCCTCCTTGAGGATGTACCTCTCCATCATATGCACGTTCTCGAAGGACCAGGTGTTGAGCTTCTGTGGCAGAATTGATGTCTCATGGTACAGCTGGCGGCAGACACCGGAAAGCAGCGTGAGTCTGGCCCCAGCCGCCTGCGGGGACAACGCAGCGGCCTTCCATAGCCGCTCAACATCGGGTGCCCATGGATCGTGCTTGTAAGGTAGTACTTCGTATCGAAAGTGCCCTTTTATAGAGTCTTTACTCGTCTTACCGCGCTTCACATGTCGCTTGAATTGCCAGGGCACGAAGCGGATGTGGATTTGACGGTCACCGAGGAGCAGGTGGTAGATCTGCAGGCGCAGCTCAGATGGCAGACGCAGCAGTGGTGATGCGATTTTGTTCACTTCGTATCTATACGATCTCAGTAAGCATCGCCATTGCAGCTCAATCCAGGGACGGTTTTACCTCCGGGCTTCTCGTGATCGCTCATCCGGGAAGCCGTGATGGAGTTGGTATCGAATGACGCGATCGCGGTTTTTGTATGAGCGGGATAAGTCCACTGGCATCGGGCTTCTCTTGGTGAGAACCGGAGACCTTGAGGTGAAACAATCTCGCAGCTTGTTTGGGTGACGGCTGGCCCTCGGAACAAGGAGGGTGAATACGAGTGTCGATGAGATTGATGAGGTGACGTTGAGTGAAACTGTGGGGCCGCCTGAGCCGCAGGCGGTTCTAGAGCATGGTGCTGCCCTATCACATCATTGCCTTGCATAGACGAGCAACTGGTAACGCGCTAGTACGATAAGGTTATTCCACCACTGTCTTCTGGAGTCTGTATCGAAGGAAAACAGTCTGCTATAATTGGAAGCTCATACGTATAACACATGGCATTCGCCATCCATTATGCCCCCAATTCCTACTTGCTGCTGCCCGACTCCCCTATTTCCTGGAAGACATAAAGAGCTGCTCAAAAAGTTCTGCAATACTCCCACTTGAAAATGTACTCGGTTTAACTTGCATCACAACCGACTATCACCTTTAAATTACAATGAAATAATCCTAAAGTAGCGTCTCTTCGCTAGTTCGGCACTCTTATATAGCGAAATCGAGTTGTTATAGTTAGGTAGTTTTTCTTTTAAACCTGCCCCTCCCCCTTAAAAGAAAAAAGGAAGCTTTACTCTTAAAACTAGACTTTTCGCTTAAAATGCTATAACTACAATTATAGTTAACTAGAACTAGATTATAATATAGCATCTTAATAAATACCTTCTAAAATAAGATTATAAAGAAATCTCTTACTTAGAATATTTATATATAGAAATAGGTAGCGTATAAAGAAGTAAGTAAACTTAGATATATAGCAAGAGTAATGATTTTTTTAGGGAGGTCTAAGAATAATTGAAATTTAAAACTAAAATAGTTAAGTAGTTGTTGTTTTTTAAGCTGTTAAAAGAGCTATTAAAGCTGTAATAGTTTCCTTTACATAGTAGAGGATGTTTGCAAGCTAAGTCTTATTTAGTATGAATTTATTTTCTATATTATGTCTTTGCTAGGACATCTTTAACAGCATAAGAGACTCTACGACCTGCTATTTGCAAGGTATCTATCTGCTTTCTCTCTGGGTTGCTTCACCCTATGGATGCAAGAGCCTCTCACAGGATTATTCCTAAATTACAGATGATTAGAATGACTGGGGCTCCTGAACAAGCGAGCAGGGACGACCTAATTTGGTAACAGCCACCGGCTATCCTGGCTACTGGGTGAAAGTATTCCATAGCCAGTACCTAATTCTAGGTCAGTGTCAACTTCCAAATGGAGTAAGCCCAGCTATATTAACAGCTGAAAAACCAACAATCATCACTTATGCACAAGGTCTGTTGTGAGACCTGACTGAGTATGTCTTTGTGCCATAGTTACCTACGAGTGCTACACTTGACTGCGCCTGCTATTTCATGTACTCGAAGACACATGACGAAGGTCTGATGTCCACAGTAAAACATTGTTAACCCAGTCAGCCAGTCAATCAGAGGAAGTGCTCCGCAGGAGTGAACCTATGGAGCAGCCAGCCAGACAGAAAAGGTTAGCGCCATAATAAGGGGCCCTCCTTCCAGGCCCTCCTTCCAGGCCCTTCTTTCAGTGTGGGCGGCCCACAGAAGTTTATCTCTGGTGACTTTCGCGACCTGCAGCCCCACCAAACTGGAATCCACCTTGACTGTCCCTCGACGTCACCTTGCGCTTTCAGGCGGTAAGACTGATGTTTTCCATTTTCCTTTCAATGTGCGGATGCTCAAGTTTTGGAATCTCGGGTACCTGGTATGGCCGATGTTTTGGTGCTGACACAGGCGAAAGCATAGGTACCGCCCACGCCCACGCCCACACTGCTCCACCGAGATTCGCCCTGCTCCTGTCAGGGACAGTGGCACCTGTCAAGAGTCAAGACTCGGGATGGAGGCGGCCTCAGGGGATGGATTTGGTGGTCTTGATATTACAGAAGTCCTTGATGCCGACTCGAGACCAACGTTTGTGATCGATCTGGATCCAGACGATCCATCTCGAAATGTTACCACGGCTATTGATCCGGTCTTCTGTAATGCCTCTCTGAGATCACATGAACGCCTTCTTGATGCGGTCTTGGGAAACACCGCCGCCAACGCCAATGCCAATGCCAAAGCCAATGTCAACGCCAATGTCAACGGCAGAGACTACACAAACGAGGACCGAGAACTGGCCGAAGAGGATAGCCAAGCCGACGTTGATCCCACAGTGACGCACGAGGAGTTCAAGGCTTGGGCCACGGGAGTCACGACTCATGACGACTCGAAAGACGTCTTCCCACTCTCCTTTCACTATCAAAACCTTCTGTGGATCGGATCAACGGTACGCAAGCGATGGAGGTTGATCAGCGGGAATCGGCAGTGGAAGGCAGAGAACCAGCCGCCTCTCGATCTCTCGTCTGGTGCACCTTTAGAGGTGGCCACGGGCGGTCCGCGGGCAAGTCTCGCAAGCAGGAAGACCACAAGTCGAAAGAGTCTGTCCAAGAAGAACCAACCCCACACAGACAACGACAATCGTTCCGTCGCGCAGGCATCCGAGCACTCCAATGCATCCGTGGTTGAAGATGACGGGCACCTGTCACCCATGTTCTACCCGCGGCAATCCGCCAGCGGTGGCTCCGTTGGCACTGGCAACTCCAAGTCCTCCAAGAGTATCTCCATTAACCTGGCCACCTTGCCTGAGAGAAATGCCCTTGACTGGACCGCGCCCAACCCCGAAGGCCAACTGTCCACCCATCTCCAATATGTTCGAAGCATCGACTGGAGCACCACCTCCCTTGGCCCTATGGCTGAATGGTCACCCGAGTTCCGCCAGATCGCCAACCTCGTCATGACGAACCCCCACCCGGCTGCCCTGTTCTGGGGCTCCAAGCTCACTGTCATCTATAACGAGGCATACGCCATGGATGTCGCTGGCAACAAGCATCCGACCTTGATGGGCACCGACTTTGCCGACTTCTTTGCCGAGATATGGGACTATTGCGGCCCTTTGTTCGAAGAGTGCGGCCGGACTGGGGTCAGTGTGAGGAAGGACAATGACTACCTGAGCATCTACAGACATGGGATGCTGGAGGAGACGTACTACTCCTGGACATACGTTCCGTTGTACTCGAGCTCGACCCGCGAGCTGCTCGGGTTTTACAACGGGCCATTCCAGACCACGTCTATGGTTCTGAACCAACGACGAATGAAAACCATCAATTCTATTGGCGATCACATCGGGTCTGCCAAGACGGTCAAACAATTCTGGAAGCTCATCCTCCAGAGCCTGGAAGACAATCCTCGAGATATACCATTTGCCCTGCTGTACTCGGTCGGAGACGACGACGACGGAGAGTATTCGTCCACGGCCTCGGATACTTCTATTTCGCTAAAGACCTGTTATTTCGAGGGCTCCATTGGCGTCCCGGAGGGGCACATCGCAGCACCAAAACAGCTCGACCTCAGACGAAGTCTCGAGGGTTTCGTTCCGTCGTTTCGAGAGGCCATGCGCACGCGAGAACCTACTCTTCTCCGTGTTCGAGATGGCACACTCCCCGAGACTCTCCTCGAGGGCATCGAGTGGCGTGGTTTCGGAGACCCGTGCAAGGAGGCTATCATCTTCCCAGTGCGGCCAACCAACGCCGACAATGTCCTGGCTTTCCTTGTCCTGGGTATTAATCCTCGTAGACCTTATGACGACGAGCACAAGTCGTTCTCTACCTTGGTCAACCGACAACTCGCCACGTGTCTGGCCTCGACGATCCTGTTCGAAGAGGAGACTCGCCGAATGCGGGATGCTTTCGAGGCTGCTCACTTGGAGAAGGGTGTGTATTACTATCTGGCAGCTTTCTCAGGCCTTGTGTCTATCTTTCTCACTTGACTAACCCTTTTCCGGCAGAGGAATTGACACAACAACTGGACCTCCAAGCAAGCCGTCTCCGCCGAATGACCGAGCTGTCGCCCCTCGGCATGTTCCTGATCAGTCCTGAGGGTGTCTTGTGCCAAGCCAACGACCGCTTCTTCGAAATGACCGGCTTACATAGAGGCAGTCAATCTGAACTATCATGGATGGACTTCATTATGCCGAACAGCATCAAGACGATGGAGGATGGCTGGCAGCGACTCGCCAACGAACACAAACCCTGGTGCGGGGAGCTCCAGCTCAAGATCCGCGGGGCGAGGCCCATCAACCCATACGGCCAGGCGATCGACTACTGGGCGACCTTTATTGCGCAACCCGAAATAGCCTCAGATGGCTCATTGCGGTCGGTCATGGGTAGTATCACGGACATCTCGAAGACCAAGTGGGCCCAGAACCTCCAGGAGCATCAGCTTCGGGAGGCTGACGAGACGCGCAGGCAACAGAATGAGTTCATCGACATCACTTCCCACGAGATGCGGAATCCCCTTAGCGCAATTCTACAGTGTGCGGACGACATCTCGACGGCTTTGGTGGAGTGCCGCGAGAAAGGCGTGCCCCCGTCTCAGGACATGGTCGATTCGTGTCTGGAGTCGGCGCAGACGATCTCGCTGTGTGTTCAGCATCAGAAATCCATTGTGGACGACATTCTTACGATTTCGAAGCTCGATTCAAATCTGCTCCTCATCACTCCGGTGGCATCGCAGCCAGAGAAAATCCTGAATCGCGCGTTGAAGATGTTCGACTCGGAATTGCAGGCGAAGGACATAGAGGCCAGATGCGAGGTTCACTCCTCGTACAGGGAGTATAAGGTGGACTGGGTCCATCTAGATCCCAGCAGGGTCTTACAGGTTCTCATCAACCTATTGACCAACGCAATCAAGTTCACAGCACCTTCAAAGACGCGCTGCCTGTCCGTTTCTGTCGCAGCCTCTCTGAAACCACCCGTCCTCGATCACATTCCTGGCTTTCGATTTGCCCCCATAGGCAACACTAAACCATGCGCATCTGTTGCGGAGGGCTGGGGCGATGAAGAGAAGATATACATACGGTTCAAGGTGCAGGACACTGGCTGTGGTCTTACCGCGGAGGAGAAGCAGATCCTATTTCAACGATTCAAGCAAGCTTCTCCACGTACTCACGCCCAGTACGGCGGTAGTGGTCTAGGTCTCTTTATCTCCAAACGACTCTCTGAGCTTCACGGCGGTCAGATCGGCGTCGCCTCCGCAGCCGGCAAAGGTAGCCTGTTCAGTTTCTACGTGCAAGCCAGACGCTGCGCACCTCCAAGAGACGCCCTCGTCGACCAGATGCTCCCAATCGAGCGGCATCTCAGTGGTGACGCAAGCCTCCGGCAGCAGCTTTCGCCTCAACGACAGGACATAGCCTCGGCGGGGGGACAGGGCGCGAGTCTTGTGGCCGCCAAGGCTGGCAAGAGATTCGATCCAAAGATGACAACGATCCTCGTCGTAGAGGACAACCTAATCAACCAACGCGTGCTTGCAAACCAGCTCAAGAAAGCAGGATGCACGGTCGGCCTTGCAAATGATGGTCTGGAGGCGTTGGCATTTTTAAAGACGACGCATTTCTGCAAGAGCAAGGCGAGCCTAGCTCCTGAGGGCGAGGCTGACACGGGCGCGCCGTTGGACATCGTTCTAATGGACTTGGAGATGCCCAACATGGATGGTCTCACGTGTGTGCGAGAAATTCGCAAGATGGAGGCCACGGGGGAGGTCAACGAGCACGTACCCGTGATCGCAGTCACGGCGAACGTGAGGGATCAGCAGGTGGCGACGGCTAGACAGAGCGGGATGGACGATGTGCTTTCGAAGCCTTTCCGGATCGTGGACCTGCTCAAGAAGGTAGAGATGCTTCTTTTGGCCGATTCGATTTCGGCAGTGCATATCAGCTAGACGGACAGACAGACGGACGCATTGGTTGAGTTCAACAAACGACATGCATAACGGAGAGCATCGGTGTTGAGGACCAGGGGCGTTTTACACGATTGCATGGCTCGGAGATACCTTCATGCTGGATGGAAATCTTCCAACTCCTTCTTCGTGTTCTATGCTCACTGGTTTTGGTACGTCCTCCTTTAGGTATTGCCTGAAACAGGATATGGGTCTGATACGAAAGTGCATGCCTCCCTCATTCAGTGTCTTCCCTGTCTCCATCACTATCAAGTCACAACTCTTTCTGCGCGCCCAGAAGACAAATCATGTCTACGGTGCATTCTTCCTGTTGAGTTTAATCATCAGTCCAAGATAGCTGCAGGTGAGTCTGAAATGCTGTGAATGACTGCTCACCCTTCGCTAGACCCTAACCCGTTGTGGCACCTGGCCACGCTTTAAAGTCTAAGGTCAACGGTGCAGCTCGCTGCCCCGCTAACGTCTTCGCTCTCTCTCTCTCTCATGCTCCCTCGAGGTTGACCTCGAAAGAAAACAACAACAAAGCGTCCCCGCTTCGCTAAGAAACATGGACCTCACCGCCAACGCAAACATACAGGATCAGTCCCTTCTATTTACCATGCTGCCACTGGACGTTCGCCGGCATGTCTACCTCCAGATCTGGCTTGACTACGGTACTACTCAGCACATCTATCTCTTCGGCTCCGGCTCCTACCTCTCACATTACCCATGTCTACTCGACAAGGAGGCGTTCAACAACCACCGTCCTCCCAGCCCACCGCCTGCAGATCCCGAGGAACCTGATGAGACCGAGACGCATGCGCAGACGGCCGCAGATGCAGAAGACCAGAATGCCGAAAACAACAACGAGCTTGAGTCCCACGACGACCCAGGCGACATCGACGGCGCGATCCAGGAAATAGCCGCTCCCCAGCCCCAACCCACGCCTGCCGCTCTCAACGGTGTCGGCGACGTCTTCCACCGCTGGGATGGCTCGCCGTGGTGCATGCATGAGAAATGCTTCCGTGCCTACATGGCGAACTTCGACATGTCCTTCGAGCGCGCGTACTCGCGCAACTACCGACGCACGCATGGCGCCTCGCGCACCAGCGTCGTCGGGATCGCGAAGCCGCTGCTGGTGTGCAAGAAGATGTACGCCGAGGCGAGCGAGTCGCTGTACTCGAAGATGGCGTTCAGCTTCCCTGATAAGGTGTCGTTGCAGCGGTTTGTGAATGACGTGCCGAGGGTGCTGAGGGAGAGGATTCGGGTCGTGGATGTGCGTCTCCACTGACGGTTCTCACGCTGGATTTGATTGTTGACTGCCCCGAATCCAGATTATGATCTCCGCGTCCACCGACAACATGGAACCACCGTGGCACGGCTCGAGTTTCGCTAGCATTGTTACGCATGATTCAGCCTTTCGGCACCTGTCAAATGTCTGCGATAAGTTGAAAGAATTGCTGGCGAATATCAGAGGTGAGTGCCGTCCATGCATCGCCCCTCGTGCGGCTGTCCCAGCTCGATCACTCCTGTCGTGGCAGTCTCGGTGACATCTAAAACAGATCTGCGTATGTGTCTCCATCTGACCCAGAAACACCGGAATACGCGGCGGAGGCAGCTGCCCGACAAGAAGTGGTTCGAGCCACTCTACCACCTGGCTGGCGAGCTGCAGAACCTGCGTAAACTGGAGGTTCAACTGGTGACTCGATGTGACGAAAAGAGCTGTGAAAAGGGCTTTCTGACGTATGGTTCTATTCCGGAGTATCTGAAGGATGCGCCCTTCGGTGCTGTTCTGGTGCCTGAGGGCTGGCACACAGATATGGACTGTGTCGGTTACTGGGTTGACCAAAATGGTAGACAGACGGAGGAAAGCCAGAGCTAGTAGAAGTCTCAATTCATTCATTTTCCCGGCGTTGGTTCGATTCCATGACCAAGTTGGCTTCGCACAGGTTCGTCAAGGTAGGATACCTTCCTATACGTTTCTCGCTTGTAGGAACCGGGGACGTGGGTATCAGTCTTCCAACCTTTCGTTGATATGTCTGCTGTCAGCTGTTGCGTCTTCATGCTCCCGAGTTTGGCGCTGGCTAATTCTAGACCTGCCCTTGTGAGATGATAATATCAGCTTGCTTTGCTAGGGCATAGACAGGTCGAAATCACTGATGCGTCAATGATGCGCAGGTTCTGGACCCCCTTTTACACGCAAGTTCGTATCAACTATCTGGCCGATTGAGCAAGTGCTGCAATTATGGAATGCAGACTTGAATAGAACGTCGTGATGTCAGTGGTCTCATCTATCCAAGCAGGCGGGCTATAGCTATCATGGACTTTTTATACCCGCAGACCCTCAGCAAATTACAGATGGACCGGATGCATACCTATACCCGGCCCCTACCGAAGAACTTGCTAACTAGTCGAACAAGTCGAATGAAACGCTAACAATGCTATACTAGTCAAAACCATTTCTAGAAAGACCCACAAAAGTGTTATGCATATCACTGCCGGTAAGAGTGGGTGGATACTGGGCTGCGGGCTGCGGGCTGTCTGCAGAAGATCGATCATTATGCAAGTTTGCAGCCCGGGGAACCCTATTCTCATTTGCATTCATGTCATTATGTGGGTCTATTGCTTAGCGCGATATATTTCTAGTATATAAGTGTAAATTTGCAATATCAAAATCAGCTAAATTCGGCTTAACAGCTATAACTAAGGCTTTCTAGAGTCCTTGCAATAGTTTAAATTATTCTTCTATACAGCAGCTATGCTAGGACATAAAGAATTCTATTCCTAGGCCCTTATTCAGCTGTCTGGCTGCTAGTTAGGGTATATAGAGTATATCTATACTTGCCGGCCGCTTGCTAAAAGTTATGCCTTAGCTTAAATATATTTAAATACTAGCATTAGCACTAGTAATACTCTAGCGTTAGCTAGATAGCTGAATAGAGGCCTAGGAATAGATTTCCTTATATCCTAGTATAGCTGCTATATAGAAGAATAATTTAAACTATTATAAGAACTTTGGAAAGCTTTAGTTATAGCTATTAAGCTGTATTTAGCTAAGAAATAGTATGCTTTATAGTATACTTTATAGCTTTAGCAGCAGCTAGACTGCTAAATAGAGGCTTAGGAATAGTCTTTTTTTATATTAGTTTAGTTGCTATATAGAAGAATATATTCAGATATTATAAGGACTCTGGAAAGCTTTAGTTATAGTTGTTAAGTCGATATTATATTAAACTTAGCTGATTTAATATTGCAGATTTATATCTGTATAGCAAAAATATACCGCGCCAAGCAGTGGACCTATATGATGACATAAACGCAAATGAGAATAGTCAGGCACAGTTTGACCTGTGAGGTACTTACTTCGCGGTGGAGCCTCGAAAATTTCCGTGCTTGACGCGTCCTCCTAACTTGGGTACTTCCAGGCATGCTGCTGTCCTAACGGGGCGGTAGCGAGAGCAGGGCGGATGCTAATAGGTAGGTCGCCACATGTACTTAGTGCTGTACTGTAATTCTATTGCGTCACCGGCCTGAGCTGAATATTTCGCAGAACCCAGAGATAATATATACGTAGACAAATGTTGGCTTGAGTTTAGTTTAACCACCGACGGTATAGGTACAGCGACTGGTCTTTTATATGGATCCCAACCCAATTTACCCGCTATTTCAGTATGCAGCCATAACCTTTATATATACATAACTCTATCAATTCTAATGCAACTGGAATATAAATAAGTTTATTCTAATTCTAATTTAATAGTGCATATATAACCCTATAGAATTTCTATACGCCTCTAGCCGATTTCGAACTATGTTAATTAGTACTAAGGTTATGCCTAAATCTATATTAGACTAAGCCTTCTTAATTAGCTCCTTAGTATATATATTATTTATAGTATTTATCTTTAATTTAAAAACTTTAGACTTTAATTTATTAATTACTTACTTTAGAAGCTTCTAAATAAACTTAATAAGGCAATAATCTAGTAAATATATAGTTTATTTAATTCTAATATACTTTTTACTAAATAAGATTCTTCTTAACTACCTAATTTACTCTTTCCAAGCTATTATTTATAGGTTTTAAGTCTTTACTAAGCATCTTTATTTATAAACTTAATCTTATATACTTTAGATTATTTCTTAAAGCTATATTATAATTAAAATCTTTTAAAACTCTTATTAGAAAATAGAAAATTAGCCTTCACTATAAGTTTAAAATATATATTTTCTTAATACTTTATATTAGTAAAAGATAGATAGTATTTATTATACTTTCTTATTCTATAATTCTATACCTTTAAGTTTTTAGTTTCTATTACTAACCTTAACTAAATATACTTAGTAACCTAGGTAGTAAATTAGCTTTTCCGAATTTTAAAATCTAATTTTAGTAACTTAAGCTATTGCTATTAATAGCACCTATTATAATAATATTATAGACTTTAAAAACAAATTTGCCTTATTAGCTAGAATTTCTAAATAAGAGAGTACTAAATTTATATAGGTTTCCTATAGTAGATAGTATATAAAGCAGAAAGAAGGGAAGTAGTTATAGATTGGGGAAAATGCGGATGCGGATATAATTGGATCTAGGATCTATATAAAATTACATCCACTGTACCTAGGTAGGTATGCAGAGGTCTCAGAATGCAGTCTCTTTGGAATCCATCGGAATTAGAGAATGAATTGTCATGAAGAAATTTCAAAAATTCAAGTTCTTCATGGCTTACACCATAGTTCTCAGGTGGAGTAAATTCACTTACCCACGTTGTATGCGTCGCGTCTTGAACGTGTCCTGCACTCCGCCAAATTTGTCTTTATTGGGG
>MUZJ01014235.1:0-25886 GCA_003012975.1 Juglanconis juglandina | reverse complement strand
CCCCTCAATAGACACGCACCTACACATACACATCCACAACCACATTTTTATCAAAAATGTCTTCCTCTCAAGAACGGCAACCAAGCCGCGCCCCGCGCAAGCCAAAGCAGCAGCAAGTCTACGAGGAGTCCGGGTCCGAAGACTCTGGCTCTGAGGAGGCGAGCCCACCACCGCAGCGCTCGAACCGCCGCAACAGACGTCAGAACCAGAACACCAAGAACAACCAGATGATGCCGCGGCAGCAGGGCGGCGGCATGGGCCAGCAGAACTTCGGCGGCGGCGTTCCCAACGCCATGGGCCAGATGGGTGGCCAGGCCATGCAGCAACAGCCGCAGGGCGGTGGCGGTGGCGGCAAGAGCGATACTCTGCGCCTGCGGCTGGATTTGAATCTGGATATCGAGATCACGCTCAAGGCCAAGATTCATGGTGATCTCGAGCTAGCTCTGCTGTAAGTTTTGCCCTACCTAACATTCAACCCCCTCCCCCCCTTCTTTTTTTGATTGCATCTGGATTTGATCTTGTCACTACACCGATGCGAATTCCTTTCCTGTTTATCATCTTCTTTCATTTGTCAGTATCCACAGGGGGGGATTGCAACACTCTGCCCAGTCAACACCAGCAAAAAACAAGAACATTCTTGTACTCGTTCTTGGATTCTAAAAGGACGGATTAGGGACACGTCGTAAACGCACAAAGCAGAATCCTGTGGGGATGGTGGCTAAAAGGGGAGAATAGTGAGACATGATGACACAAACCAGAAAAGAAAAAAAACAACCAATGGTGAACTCGCTTTTCATGGGCACCTGCCTGCGACGACGGACATGCACACGTCAGGGGGGTGTGCGAGAAAAAGAAATTGTGCAACTGGCGTCTCTATGGCTGTTTTCCCTTGGCTGGTGTGGCTGTGCACAGTGTCGTCCCAAGCGATTAGTGACCTTGTACTACTGTCGAAAGAGAGAGACAACTATTATGGAGACTAATTCTGGGGATGCATTAGGAATTGAGGTGTAAAGAATTGGGTGACTTGCGGGATGTTCACAAGTTGAGGGATGTGTTCTTATGGGTCTGTTTTAGGGACTTTGTTCTGTTCTGTTTATTGGGTAAACCAGTGTTTTAGGATGGGGTTGTACTGTCAAACTCAGACAGACAGGAGATGAAATCGTTCTATAAGCTATTACGTGATTTTCTATCAACTCTGTGCATTACGAGTATTTATTGCATCCCAAATGTCATGAAAGGAACAGTTGAGAGAGCGTCTCACGTCTCTCACAACAAGAGGGAGGGTTCATCAATGTAGATCTTCACGCAGAATGATATCTGCATTGTGGCAATTGTGATCAGGCTGATGATACGTCCATGCTTTCAGTCGGGGGTTAATCAAGTAGCAGCGGCATCTTGCAGCATCTGGTGGTAGGTGGCGATGGAGGTCTCTCCCTACGCCACATCCACAGATGGGAAGAACCATGTCGGCTCGACTAGCCTTGTGTGGCAGCACGGCAGCACAGCACCAATAAGACGTACTGTTATGTGTGGAAAATCCGATTGAGTGTAATTGATCTCTCTTGGCTGTGGCGGGACCTGCCTGACGTGCCAGATTCATCGAGGGCGGCGGTGGCGAATCAAACTTCGAGTTGCATGAAACCTAGATTCACATAGATTCATGTGAATGCGTCCTGGTGAATGCGCCCTGTAATTCCTGGGTGATGTCGAACCCAATTCTCGTTCCTTCTTTTCCCCCTTTATCTGGCCATGTCCATGTCTTACAAGCCTGCGTGCATAGCCTTTCAGTTGACCACTTCGGCCCGGTTGGGAGAGGCGTCTGCACAGTCTGCGCAGCGTGAGATGGTCTGCAGTCAATAGTGACTTCCTGTGGCCCAATGGGACAGTGCAACGTCGTCTCCAACTGCTCGGGATTCTCCAATGGAGCCATGGTCCGTCCCTCCAAGAGTGTCCCAGTGTCCCTCCAAGAGTGCTCACAAGCTGCAGGGATCTTCCCTGAAATCATCTCACCTTCTCCGCAACTGATGTGCAGGGGGAATCCCTAACTACAAGTATCAATTCTTCACCGAAGCGAGTAGCTTTCGACTTTTTGTGTATGGTTTTTTCTTCCGTCTTTTTTTTTGGTTTGGTGGAAAAAGCAAGGAAATATGGTCAGGTCCTATCGAAGCTCTCCAACATGGAGGCTCTCAAATATATAGGCTCTCAAAGATGTAGGGTCTGCAGAAGAGTTATTGACATGAGTTCAGAATCGTGGTGGTTTGATTTAGACATATGGTCGCGGTAAACCAGTGTCTGGTTTTTACATCCGTGGGCCTGCGCAGGTGGCATGCGGGACGAGAGAGAGGGAGATGATATTGTCAGGACAACCAAAAACATGGCGCCGATTGTGTAACTGGAAATCGGCCTCGAGGACAGTTATCCCCGGTGGTACAGCATGAGACCCTTCGGAAGCCGTGTGACGCAGCCAACGGTGCGATACTATTCATCAGAAGATGGATTGTGTTCGAGGAGCCAGATAGCCCTGAGAGTCCGG
This sequence comes from Juglanconis juglandina, assembly GCA_003012975.1. NCBI lineage: Eukaryota > Fungi > Ascomycota > Sordariomycetes > Diaporthales > Juglanconidaceae > Juglanconis > Juglanconis juglandina. The sequence continues at coordinate 23,353 of MUZJ01014235.1, read as the reverse complement.
GGCGGCATGAATTTCGCACGGATGGGTCGCAGTCGTCAAGACGTCGTCAAGACGTGTCGTCGAGATGATGAGGCGGCGGGGAAGACGAGCAGGGAGATTCCCAGTGCAGATCATGGAGCGTCGTGGAGCAAATGCTCCCGTCCACTCAAGCGTGCCCCTCCATCTCTCAGCACTAGCCACTCATGATTTCAAGCCACATGTGCTCTTGTTGGTGGAGACGCCGGAAATCAAGGCAGCGAGCGGTTCGGGCTGGAACGCCGGACTCCCCGTATCTGTCCGACCTCCAGTCGCTATAGTAGAGGGAGGAAGGATGCTACTGGTGAGTTCATCTCGAATGTTCATTAGTTGGTACAGACCCCTTGGACGTACAATGAATACGGAATATCAGTGGCCAAGGCATACGTCGTGGCGTCCTTGAATACCGAAAACCACAGCATGTCCGGCGAGGGTTAGCTTTGCAGTCCCACCGCCGCAGCGTCCGCCAGTAGTAGTGCACGAGCGTGCAGCAGCGTCAAGGTCCGGTGCAAAGCCTGTCACGGGCTGATCCAAAGATCTAGACTGTGGCGTAATCTTATTATAGCTCGTCGGGCAGTCTGGGTGAAAAGCCGTGAATGTTGCAAGGTTGAGAATTAGGTTCACGGACGACATGGGCATGGGACAAGCCGCAAACAAGGCGATCATGCAACGGTAGCAGCCGGCGAGCTGGGCCCCTCCTTGCCGCGCCGCCGCGCCGCGCGCCGCCGTTTCACTCGACTCCCCTAGAAGACGCCGCGGATCGCGCTACGAAATAGTGACATGGGAAAACACAAGTAGTGACCGCTGAGGCTGTAGGACCAAGCGCAACAACTAAAGATACTAATCGACTATACACACAGTACTGTCGCACGGCTTCCGCTGTCGCACCTGTGGCCGTCCCGACGCGGGGGGCCCTTGACTTCGACTGTGGCTGGTGCGGCTAGATGCCACGTCTTGGTGTGGCTTGTCGCTTGGACTCCCCTTCGAGTCTCACAGTTTCTCGTCTGCCAGTCTCCCTTACAAAATCGACTCCAACAGGATGATCTTCCTCGACTTCCGAGCGGCACGCATCAAGAACCTTGGCAAACCACAGATTTCTTCTTCGGACTCGACGCCAATCTCTTCCAAACCTGCAGGCCCTGCAGGCCTGCAAGCCTGCAAGCCTGCCTACAAGCCCAGACTAGTCGGTCTTCCCATTAGTGCTAGTAGTTGAGACCCATCCCCATCCTCACTGAGACATGCCAACACCGACGGCTTCCTTCCGTGCCCGCGGCCCCAGCGGTCAAGATGACGTTCTACAGTCCTCAATGGTCCGGCCTCAATTGTCAATCATCCATGTCTTGCATGGGCCCACCGGTCTCCGCTCCGTGCAGCACCTCCGGAGACTTTGCTGTCTAGCTGTCCATCCAGCAAGACTTCGCCACTATGTGACAGCACTACTGTTCCACTGTCACCCCATCACTGGGTAGTACTTGGTAGGAGAATGTCTGATATCTTCAGCCAAGAGGAGTCACATGAGAGATTGGCGACCGCCCCGACCACAAGACGCTGTACTAAAGTACCACTACATCCGGCATTTTCTTCCGACAAGTCCAAGCGTGGCCGCCAAAACCAAACGACCGTCTGTTCCTGCAGCCTACCTAGGTATGGGCCTCTTTCTCTCTCCACAAGCCGAACTCAGCACTATCGCACAAGGAGAAGAGACAGAGGATTAGATCACTGCCCGCCTTTCCAAGACCTAGGTAGCATCATGTGCTCCCCCATGTGCTCACCTCCACGACCCATCACTGGCGACATTGGTAGCACTGCAGTCCGACCATGCCTCTCTATACGTGGACCGATGCAGACGACGCATCTACTCTTGCGCTAGCAAACTGCATTTCTTAGCATGGTGAGCCACAGATGTTCTTGCTATCCTCCACCGTCCATGCTGGTTATGATCGCCGGGTTCATGCTTCCCTGAGAGCTCTTCCCCGCCAATGTTGCGGGCGTGTCCAGCCGCGAACGCGTGCCCCCCCCCCCAACCACCAACCGCCAGGACAGGCTAATCTTTCGGTCGCGAGTTTTGGCTATGTTTCTGCCTACCCCCTTGATCTCAAAAGCATGGTCGGTGCCTTCTGACGTTGTCACAATACCGTCTTCATTTCACTGCGTCAGCCGCAACTCCCTTGGTCTCACCTAGCCCAGCTAGGTAGCTTCATCTCATGCAGGTGTGCCTGGGTCGACCAGATCGGAGGAGCTGCTGTGGCTCCAAGCAGGTTTCTCATCTCTCACGGTTGAATCATAAACCGCTAATACTGTTGACATTCTTGAGCAGGTGTCAAGTGATGTCATGCTACAATGTTCCAAGTGCTCACAGTTTCGAAGGCAGTTGTTACGCTTGGTATCTGTATCTTCGTGTCTTCTTACCCTCCTCCATCTTGTCACGTCTCGCTGCAATCTTATCAACCTTGCAGCCTCGCTAGTGACGTAGCTCGTCGCATCTTCCCTCCGAGATTCCCAAATTTGAAGTTGAAGCTGCACACGTGCTGCTACCCATCGCAGTATTGTACGCGACGGGCAGACTTCGTTAGCATCTAGGCTCACTCACGTCACTTAGTAGAGCTTCTTTCCGTCTGAGCTCTTTGTTTGTTCACGTGTATCACCAAAAGCTTGGCTGAACGATTCTTCGCTTCATGCCGACTCACCACGCCTCTCATCAGGGCACCCTACATGGTTCTGTGATGCTTCCTGTTGAAGCGGCGTCGAACAGAGACATGAGCTACAATACTGCGCGGTCCGAAGTGGACAGCGGTGGCGGTAGCCATACCGATGATCCCCGGCCAGAATACCACCAGCCGAAGCATCGCTCTCAGCGCGGGGACGACTTGGAAGTCGAAGAGCTTCCAGATGGTTACGGGAAGCAACCATCAGACCAAGTCAAGGGCGGCACGTTACGGGACAAGTCTCCCAAAGACGCTCCGGCCTATGTTGCGCCCATCGAAAAGATACCGCAAATCCCTTCCGTTCAATCTATCCACTCGGATCCTCATCCCACACCGCCGCCTGAAGTCCAAGAGTCGACGCCGACGAAACTGCCCATGCACGAAACACACAAAGATCATCTCGTTGGGAAAACAATCGACGAGTACGGGGATATTGTGGACGACAACGGAGGAGTCCTCGGGCGCGTGGAAGGCGACCTGCCTTCCATGTTAGGCCGGGCCATATCCAACGCCAGAGGCGACGTGCTCGGGGACGATGGCGAACTCCTCGGTTATGTAGCTGAAGTTGGACCAGGCAAGGATCAGAAAAAGTCACCAGAACGACAAGTACCAACCTGGAGCTTGACCGAGGTGATGAAAGCCATGGCGGCTGCTGGCAAGGGCCCGGGCGGATTGAGAGTTGATCCGCTTGGCAATATCCTCGACGCGGAAGGAAATTCTGTCGGCTCATTCCATGACAATATTTCCGGCTTCGGAAAGAAGAGCGGCGCATTCCCTGAGAATGCTCCCAATGACAACGCCAAAGCAAGTACATCTCGACCCCAGCCCCGCCCCCGTTCCACAACACCAGAAGCGGAGCAAACACCTCAACCCAGCGAATTTGAAGAGACGACTGAGTCGTACTCCAAACCGGAGGGACGCGAGAATGCTGAGAGTCAGAGAAAAGAGGACAAGGCCTTGAGTCCCTCAGACATTTTCCTAGACGTCAAGTCAACGACTGAAGGCATACAGCTCACGATTCGCATACCTACCGTGTTCAACAGCGGAGGCCAGCCTGCGAAGCCCAAGATTGTATTCGAATAGTCAGTTTATCATTTCTACACAAAGGCGAAGTCGGTATCGGAAGGGAATGGATACGAGTCAGATCACCAGGGAAAGGAAAGAATGTAAGGGGTATAATGCATGCCTTCGCGCATTTTATGATATGCGGGAGAAGGATACGTTGGAGAGGTAGGGAAGGTCAACTTCTACTTCGCTGTAGATAGATATGGGACAAACTGGTGGTCTGAGCCGAAATTGGCTAGAGGACCGCAGCCGGTAGTCCCACAGGCGCGAGAGCGGCTCGTCAAGCCTCGTCCCAAAAAGGGTTTCCACTTTATTAGTCAGGCAGCAAACATCAAACATCACAGACACCCGGATCTCGGCCGAGAGGGCCGGATGACGCAGAATTGGGAGAGCAACAGGAGCGGGCGAGCCTCTTTGTCGAATGCCTCCGAGGACTGCACAAGGCTCTGAAGGCTGAAGGCTGAAGGCTTGCCACCGCCGCTCCGTCGATCAACGCCTCAGTGCAGATCTCCGCGCAGGAGGAAGGCATATAGCAAAGCCACTAGAGCAGTCGAGAGGGTTGATTCTGTGTAAGTCCTTCGCCACAGGTCTGGACCAACAAGCCACACCTGGGCAATAACCTGTTTCTTTCCCTCTGCCATGACCGATCATACGCTGGCAAGGAAGCCCCTTCCACCCAGTCGACCAATCGTCTTACACTAGCAGCAGCCTCTTCCTGCCGATGGACCCATCTGACATGGGATTCTCCAGATTTCCGTAGTCTGCGACAGCAATGATCCCAGGATGGCAATGCTCTGGGACCCCCCTCCAGACATTGGCGCGTACAAGCATTACACCACCACGCAATACTTGCGCCTGCTCGCAGCTTGATGAAGTCATCCTAGGGTAGAGCTCCCCGCCAGCGGGACGCCTTTCTACCTTGCTTTGGCCTTCGCTCTGACACGGGAGCTGTCACTCGACCACTGTGGGCAACTCTTTGGTTGTGGGATGATGCCCCAGACCTGCCCGACCTGCCAGACCTGGGCCCTAGACGATCGAGATGGTCGTGACCGTGACGTAAGGCTAGACATTGTTTCCCTCGTGTCCTGGCACTGATGACGTCTCTCCCGTGTACTTCTGTGAGCAGCTTGATGTTACCTGGCCAGTGTCATGATACTCTCAGGGTCCTTTCCCTTGATGGGGGGATATAAGCTTGCCTCGCGCGTTTCGAGCTTCCAGATCACTCTTCTTCTTATACCCAGAGTGAAGCTTTCTACCATTTCACGAAACCCATTACCATCATCATTGATCTAATATCGCTAACATCATCAATACCCAATCAATTCATCCACACTGCTTTGAGTACTATACTACCTTCCACACCGACCCGAGACAACAAACAACATCAACGCCACAGCACCACACTACACCACCCGGCAAAAACAGTCACCCTACATAATGGCGGATACTCAACCACCCGGAGGCTGGCCGTGGGGCAAGAACAAACAGGGCGGCTCCCAGGCCCCATCCCAGAAGGATAAGGGCGTCCAGGAGCCTGAGCTTCAGCAGCTTGCTCCCGAGGCGGAGGGCCAGCAGACGCCCATCCAGATCAAGGACGACACGGGTTCGCAGGGCCGGTCCAAGAGTGGCGGCCTGCCCAGCCAGTCCGCCCTTCGCGGCCCGGAGTCCGTCACCAACAAATCCGTCAAATACGAGGACGAGCTGGAGCAGCCAGTCAGCGTCCAGGCCCCCGAGAGCAGCAAAAGCTTCAGCCGCACGGGCAAAGACCCGTCGACCGTGAGCGGCGGCGGGGTTGATGCCGCGGCCGAGGGCGCGGTTGGTGAACAGGTCGAGGACGCGACGGAGACGGCCCAGTCGAAGAAGGATGACGTCGAGGATGAGAGCAAAGACTTGACCGAGTCCGCCGCTGTTGAGACCGCCGGTGGGGAGGAGGGCCAAGAGGAGGAGGGCCAAGAGGAGGAGGGCCAGGAGGAGCAGACCGAGAAGGCCATCTCCCAGGGTGGCGGCGGTTCGCGCTTCGGCAGCATCCTGTCTGGCGCCAAGAACATCGTCCCGTCGTTCGGCGGCGGCAGCAGCAGGCAGAGCGGCACCGGCACCGGCGCCGCCGACTCGATCAAGCAGCTCCAGGAGCTGCAGAGCAGCCAGGGCGGTGGCGAGACCCTTACCCTCCCAGAGGATGAGCAGGCCTCTGATCTGAAGACCAGCACCGAGAATGACACCCCCGCCGAGACTGAGGAGGGCACCGAGGCCGCTACCGAAGACACGGAGCACCTCACCGAGGGTATTAATGACGAGGAGCTTCGACCCGAAGATTCCATCACCCACGCCGCTGACAACAGTCGACTGCCGACGGAAGGCCAGACAGAAGGTCTCACCGAAGGTCAGACAGAAGGCCAGACAGAAGGTCTCACCGAAGGCCAGACAGAAGGCCAGACAGAAGGCCAGACAGAAGGCCAGACAGAAGGTCAGACTGAAGGTCAGACTGAAGCCCAGACTGAAGCCCAGACAGAAGGCCTCACTGAGGGTCAGACCGAAGGCCTTACTGAGGGTCAGACTGAAGTCCCTACCGAGGCTCAGCAGACGGAGGGCCTTACCGGCCTTACCGGCCTTACTGAAGGCCAAACCGAGCTCGCCTCCGAAGTCCCGACTGACCAAATCCCCGAAGGTTCCCAGACTGAACTTCCAGAAGGCATTACCGGCTCCCAAACCGAGCTGCCCGAGGGTGTGGAGGGCACCCAAACCGAGCTGCCTGAGGGTGCTGAGGGCACCGAGGTCGAGGGCACCCAGGTCGAGGGCACCCAGGTCGAGGGCACCCAGGTCGAGGGCACCCAGGTCGAGGGCACCCAGGTCGAGGGCTCTGTGGTTGAGGGCTCCCAGGTCCCCGAGGGTACCGAAGGCCAGCAATTGCCTGAGGGTGCTGAGGGCGAGTTTCCTCAGGATCCGACCAGTTACGCAAGCGGTTATGAGACCGCCACCGTACACACCGAAGACATCGACTTCACCATTCTCAAGGGTTGTAAGGTCAACAAGCTCGGCAACGTGGTCAATGACAATGGTCAGACTATCGGCCGCATCAAGACCGGTATTCTGCAGCACATGATCGGCCGCAAAGTCGACGAGAACGGCATCATCTGGAACGACAGTGGAAAGGAGCTTGGTCGTGCGGAGCCCATTCCCGACAATGAGTTGCAGGATTTGCTTGACCCGAAGCCCTTCGAATCTTTCGAGGGTAATGTCGTCGATGCCAAGGGCTGGGTGACCTGGGAAGGTCAAACGGTCGGCAAGATCATCGAGGGTGACCTGAAGGACTTGCAGGGGAAGACTGTTGACCCTGACGGCGAGGTCCTCGACAAGTACGGCAACGTCATCGGCAAGGCTGAGCGCTATGAGGAAGAAGAGGAACCTGAGGAGGAGGAAATTGACATGTCTATCCTTGCTGGCAAGCGCGTCAACAAGGCTGGCAACGTCGTTGACAGTTCCGGTGTTATCTACGGCCGTGTTGTCGACGGTGACCTGAAGCAGATGATCGGTCGCATGTGCAACAAGAACGGTGAGATTGTTAGCGAGTCTGGTGATGTGCTTGGTCACGCGGTGCTTGTCTCCGAGGGCGAGCGCGAAGGGTCCAAAGAGGGGCCCTTCGCCGAGCTCGAGGGCTTGACCGTCGCCAAAGACGGCACAGTTGTCACACCCTCCGGCGAAATTGTCGGCCGCCTGGTCTCAGGTGATCCTAAGGTGCTTTCTGGCCGCGGCGTCGATGCGGACGGTGACGTTCTCGACCAGAACGGAAACGTGCTGGGTCACGCCGAGCGCTGGGAGCCGGAGCCGGAGCCCGAGAAAGAGAAGGGTGTACTGGCCGGGCTGACCGTTAACAACGACGGGAATGTGGTCGACAAGCACGGCAATATCATCGCCAAGCTGACCTCGGGTGATCCGAACATTTGTGCGGGCAAGGAGATTGACGACGACGGTGACGTGGTGAACGCCAAGGGCATGACGGTGGGCCACGTCAATCTGCTGTCGGACATTAAGGAGGATGAGGAGACGGAGGAGGCCAAGGAGGAGCGTCTGCAGAAGGAGCAGGACAAGAAGCTCGCCATCCAGATGGCCATGTGCCTCGAGCAGTGCCTCGATAAGATCCGTCCCATCTGCAAGATGATCACATCCAAGATCGACGCTGCGGAGCGCACACCTGAGGACGAGCGTGACGAGGAGGCACTCGTCAGAGAGGTGCGTCCTCTCATCGAGGAGGGTGGGAACATTCTCCGTGAGGCGCACGGTATCATCCGTGGTCTCGACCCTGACGGGCACATCCAAGCCAATGCGAAGCATAAGTCCGGCACGCGCGAGGGGACGCCTGAGGAGTTCCACCTCGCTGAGGTCATCAAGGAGGTAGGCAACTACACCCTATTCTATTCTTTCCACCATATAATGTATGCAAATGCTAACTCGCTCTATGTAGCTCACCGGTACCGTCACCGAGACCATTGAGGGTGCTAAGCGCAAGCTCGAGGATATGCCCCACGCCAAGAAGGAGCTCAACCCTCTCTGGGGCCTGCTGGGCGAGCCGCTCTTCCAAATCATCGCCGCTGTCGGCCTGCTGCTTAGCGGTGTGCTAGGCATCGTCGGTCGCTTGCTCTCAGGCCTTGGCCTGGGCGGAATCGTCGACGGTCTCCTAGGCACGTTGGGCCTGAACAGGTTGTTGGACGGGCTTGGTCTTGGATCTCTCACTGGCGCCCTGACTGGCAAGAAGAAGAAATAGTGGTGGAGCGCAAACAATAATTGGTTTTGATATGATACCTCGATCTTATTCATTTACGACGTATTACGGCTTGGATTGGCATGATGAAAAAGCGGCACTGTGTTGCGACATGGTATATGACCAGCACAGAATGGGTTTTGTATGTCACTGCGTGTGTGAACTTGGTCTGCACTAAGATAGTTAGCATTATGGCAAGATTTCAAAAGACTTCTCTCCATATTTTGACCTTGTGATCTGAGCAGCGAAAGAGGCTGTGAAGCCGGCCCTACTCGGCCAGCAATCATCCCTGCGTCGTACGATATGAATCTCCGCGTACCTCCAGAGACATGTTAACCTGATGGTTGGGTGTTCATCTGCTCCATGACGAACGCAGTGCAATTTCAGTGCCGGATCCTCCACGTCGTCGGCCGCGCAGGCAGCAAAGCAGATGGCGGCCGCCAAACAAAAGTTGACACGCGTCTCGGGCTGGCTTCCCGATGGGCTGAGCGGTGGGAGCGGCGCTGAGCAAAGTGAACATCAGGCAGGCATGATGGTCTTGTGAATGCTAAAGGAAATGAATGGAGAATTGTGAGGTATTTTGTAAAGTGCTCGACATCCAATATTATACCGTTGCCTTTTGGTGGGACAGCGTGTGATGGCGGCTGTGTTCGCTCGTTTCACTGTTGGCGCTTGATAAAGAGGATGGCCATGCTATCGCATCTACTCGATACTCTCATTTCTCAGATTTGAAGGGGAAGAAAAAAAAAATCATCAACGTGAGGACGTGCAACCTTACTCTTGCTGCCACCGTTCTGGATCACCAGGCTGAACATGGCTTAGCAGGGATCATGGCGCACAAGATGTTGCCAATGGCGTGTAATACATAAGTGGGGCCTTCACAGCCTAGCCTTGTGCGGTGTGACTCTTGTCACGAGGACTGTGGACGAGCGGAAGCACCATAAAGCTTCCACGGACGAACATGCCACAGACCAGATAACATGATTTTCAAGGGATGGATTGAGCAAATAACACTGCTGAAAGGGCCGCAGAGTTTTACGTCATGGGACCGGGCCGGTGTGTCTCCTTCATCACATCCTCGGACAAGCTCAGGATTGCCATGAAAAAGAAGCAGGAGTATGGGCGGGCAGGTAGATGATTGGGAATTCGCGCCACCTGGAGACAGTGTAATACCAGAGGCACAGCGGTCACCGGCCGTGAAGACAAGCTCCAGAGGACCGGTAGCCAAGGTGGCAAAAATTGGGGAACAGGAGATGGATAACAGCTGTCACACTGTCAAGAACAGATACTACATCTAATCAGAGCCATGAAGACCATGAGAAGTTGGAGAGAAATGGGAAAAGAACAGGCATAGGAGATATCTGGGAAGTGCATATTTATATGTGCGTGGTGATTTGAACGAGGGCGCAGTTGGAATTCCGCCACATTGCTGCCTGGTATTAATATTAGTACCGCGGCATCGATCAAGAGTCACCCGGCGACAATGCGGTGTGCAGTGTGCCGTGTCATTGAACACGCAAGTTCCGTCCATGTCTCACAGTAGTGGCATCGTCTTTGAATATATCCAGCTGAAATATGGTGTAATTCTGGTCGAAACTAATATTAATGCCATATTTTTCATAACTCCCCCGATACGGTGGATGCTATTCAAGTTTTTCATCAAAAGCACAGTCTGGTAATAAGTAGCGGTGGTTTTTTTTGAATTTTTTTTTTTGACGCGATGCGATAGTACCGCTGGCGAGAGAATATTCCCAGATCTACATGCACAGAGGAAGCTCAGCATGCATCGCACGGAAACCTTGGAAAACAGCTGCTCAGGCTAGCGATGAGAAACAGTCTTCAAGATTATTGCCAGACTGTTCGAGAAAAAAGAAGCTCAGCGTTGGTCGCATTCACCGTCTCCGTTGAAATCCACCTCACCCTCAAAGAACTTGCGGGTAAACGTCTCGATGGGGATCTTAGAGGAGGTACCGCGGTATTTAGCCCTGTCCTGTCTTCAGGGCTCTTGAACGTCAGATAATGCTCGATGGGGCGTCCGGGGAAGTGCACTTTCTCGTTTCTCTGCGGAGAGAGACGCGAGACGAGGGCCCAAAAGCCGAAAACTATGGGGACGGTGGTGAAAAGGGAAAGAAACAAGGTCGTCTTGAGGCCGCCACCGACACGCCAGGAGAGGTAGCACGGGGCGCCAAGCAGGAGGGACAGGAGCAGGGTGTTCGAGAAGCTGTCATTTCAGAGGAGCATTCTTGATGGCTGGATGCTGCGGGTTGGAAAGTTAGTCTGGGTCGGCCACCTCAGCCCGGGGCTACATGTCGATTCAGGAGTGGTTTTTCATACTTTTGTTATCCTGACGCCACACTCCTTGCCTGTGCTGAAGGTTGGAGCCGGTGCTGGCGGAGTCGGAGAGAACAAGGAGTCTGGGATCGTCTTCTGTGGATTGTTTATCGCCATGTTGGGCTGTCTTAGGAATCAAAAGTGTGGATGATCGTGAGTATTCTGGGAAGATTCTGCGCATAGAGGGAGAGAGGGGATGGGAATCGAAGAGAAAGAGTGTTTGGAGTGGTTAGAAAACTTGGGATCTACTAGTTGGCGATCATCACGGATTATTGATGAAGGACATTGTAGCTTTGCTAGCCACATTGAGCTTTGCCTCTAACCTGGCTCGGTCGTAACAATGGATCAATCGCAAGGATGAGGATCACAAAAACTTGAGAAACGTTGTCGCTGTCACACTGTAGTCTCGGTTCACTTTCCCAGAAGGCGGCAATGGTCCTGGAAAAAAAAGCAGGCACCCTAGACAGACACCCGCGGAATACCTTTCTGGGGATTTTGCTTGGTATCCTGTAGTTATATTCCGGGGATTACAAGTGAACTTGCTAGATGGGAAATGAGTCGAAGTAGAAACTTAATTCCGACACGTTTAAGTCAATATTACACTGACACATGGATTCTAGTACGAGCCCACTGGCTGGGAGCCAAGTTTAAATATCATGTGAAAACGAGGAATCCTGGTCCAAGAAAGACTCGGGGCCAATATGGGAAGGGCCTGTTAGGATTATTATATTAATTCACTCCCTGGACCGGACATGGAGCAGATTTAGGTAACTGGGTCAGACTCCCATGGTGTGGAGAATATGCAAAAGCGAATTCGCCAGTGCGTGCACTGGTTACAGACCTATATAGGACGTATATTTCCCCATACATGGTGATGCCCTCTGCAGACCAACATATCAGAAAACTTGGCACAAAATACTCAAAAAATCCAGAGGATTCATACATCAGCGACTGCCGGCAGAAATAAGGCAAATGGAAACAATCACTACAGTAAGAGTACTCAGTTCATGTTGGCAAGCACTCAAGCACTAGAGCTCTTTCATTTTTAGGACCGAGGAAAGGCATCCGGGAATTCTTTAGAAGAGGTCTATGAACGGATAGAGGCTGATAGCGCATGAAAATACTTGCCTTTCGTCCCTACTTGCTGGCGCATCGCCCAGCATCGGATATTTTCCGCCTATGTTGAACCAAACATGTCCTTACAGTATGCCCCGAGGTCAGATGATCTTGAGACGCAGTGTCCATGAAAAGTGACGGTATGGAAGGTATTTTCATTGAGGTTGATGCTATGCACTATTTAGGATGCAGTCTTGGATACCTGAGAGTACCTGATCAGGCTATCAAACCCCAGCGGACAGGTTCTGGTATCATGTATTCAATATTGGGAGCCTGTCCTTCGGATTGACGAAGTGGGTGGGAAAAAGACCGCGAAATCAGGACTCTAAACGCCACAATTCACCATTTATCTGAAGAAACGGGGTGCGAATCAAGCTGGCAATTGGCCTACTCAGAATGCCGTCTCTATGGCCCTCTTGGCAGCCACCGTGCAGGTGGACTCACAGGCGGCGCAAGCAGCACCGGCACTCTTAGACGACCCCCCTGAGTAGATAGTCGGCCCTGGAGCGACATACGTGGTCATTGTCTGATAGATGTTGATGAGGATACCAGGGTTGCTAGCCTCGTAGGCTCCAGGCAGTTTGACGGTCGCAGGGGACGCGGTTCCACTTCCGGTGACGGTAATCTGGTAACAGGTCACTAGGTAGCTGTCAGCACAGGCAAGTATATTTTGGCTCAGGCAGAGAGAGATATAGAAAGAGAGAGAGAAGGTTGCCAGAGGCTTAAAGAAGAGTAAAGAGAGCCGTATCGGGGAACTCACTGTAGAATTGCGCACCACCCGAGGAGCTTGCGGTGTGAAGGGCAATAACCTCAGCCCTGAGTAGATAATCGCCTGGTGCGATATCTGTCGGGATCTTGACGTCCATCTTGCCGCAGCAGGTATTGAGATCGTTCGTGCCCCAAGCGTCACTGGATCCTGAACTGCCTGTGTTGGCCCAGGTATCTGCGAAGACCTTGAACCACCCAGACGAAGCACCCACGGCCGTCGTTGCATCGGAGACCTTGGCCATATAGACCTGGACGGGCCCATAGTGCGCCCCTCCGATTGCCGGGTTGGCGCAACTTCTGTCGTTCGGCTGCTGGTGCATCTCTACGGTGACGGTGCTTCCGGCCTTGACGGCGCACTTCTGGGCCACGGGTGATGTACCAGCATTGCAGGCGATATCGTCCGAGGTTACACTCGTTACGGGATTGTTGTTGAGAGGCAGACGGGCACACGTAGAGCCGTTTGAGGATGTCAGCTCCTGTTTGAAGGCTCCGGAGGACTTGGGGACTTATCTGATCCACGCCGTCAACCCACAACTCCTGGAACGTGGCATGTCCTGCAACCAGATGGTGAGCCGCAAAGCCTGCCAGGACTGTAAGCAGACAAGTCTTCATTTTCGCTTTCCGGTTAACGTGAGGCTCTTGCTGTCAAACTTCGGGAGATCTTCAAGAGTCAAGATTTGACGTTCCGTGAAATTTAGACGTTATGGAATGTGGACGGGTGGGCAGCGTACGCAGGTCACTTTATACCATGCGGTGTATACGCCCTGGCTTTCGAATATCGGTAGAACCGATGAATTATTTCCATGAATCTGTGTCTGAACCTGGTTTGATCCCGGGAAAGTTATATTAAAGGCGCATCAGTGTCCGAGTGCCACTCCGGTATTTCATGAGTGGCCTCGTGGTCACTGCGGATCAGGATGATTGATTGCGGTGTGGTGCAGGTGGACAGCCTAGTTCCACAACCACTTGGAATGTATTTTTTGCTGTATTGCTCAAGAATGCAAAAGCTGACAGGGTAGCCTTGCACCTTCAGGAACACATTGCATTGATCGAATCGGGACAAGCGGCGCGAAACGATGGGGACGCATTGGCTGGCTGAATGGGTTAATATCCGGCAAAGACCAAAGTATTTGCACTAGAATCATAGCCTGACAAAAGTCGGAATCCTGGATATGTTCTCCGGCCGTTGGATGTTGAAATGCGGAGGGTCTGCCGCCGAATTTCTGGCCCGGAACCATTCAAAAGTCAGTATGGGCACCACAAAATGTCCACTGATAATGACTTGCCTCAAGAGTGTCACGCAGAACTGAGTTGATGATACAGTTAGCCTGCCGAATGAAGACACACATGACCTAATAATCATGATTTCGAGTCTTGGGACGGTTGGATTAAAATTATTCCTTTGTCCGTGCCAGCACGACTAAACATCAAGCTTGAGAAGCACATAGTTACCTACCTATCTCTACAAGCTGTGCTGAGTGCAGTGACTGACACATTACTGTACCTGCTAGCCAAGGCTGTACATGTGGATTTGAAAACTGATGCTTACCCTGAAGACTGGGTCAAGATTGCCGCATTTTATAAGTAGTTGTGGAGAAATATGGTTATATGAGCAGGATTTGTTTGTATTTGTATAACCTAGAAGGCTTAGCCAGTCTTGTCAGTCCTTTTCAGTACCAGAGCAGACAGATCAGTCCATCAGATAAATCAATGCAACAGATGGCACAAACAATGCTCCTTCTATATCGATATAAGTGATGCCTGAATGGTAACGAAGATGTATCATATGCTTCAGGCTAGAAATTGTCTCAGATTCAAGTAGACTTGAGCCTGCAATTGACGCATCTTAGAGTAGCAGCATAATTATCTACTAGTCGGAGCCATATCAGCCACAAATCGAGTCAGTATTATAAGCCAAGTACAAATTATTATGTAGCAGGAGAATTTTAGATGATATGGTTATCTTGAAGGTGTCTATGCTTCAAGCTTGGGAAGTTTGGAATACAAATTACATCTCAGACGGAGGAGATGTCTTGATTGATGTCATGTGTGCATACTTGCCTTCTCATTAGCCTCTGGCCCGTGAAATTTTCTAAGGTTTTGGAAGTCGTAGTCGGGAGAGGTATACGCCAAGAGGATTATATCGTTGTCACATTTCTTCCTATTCTCCACAAGCACTGGGGCATTTGGGGGGAGGGGGTGAAAAAGAGCCATCATGAATTGGAGACGTAATTGTCTCTAGACCCGCTTAAGATTTCGATAACTCATCAGTCAACAGAAGGTGGGGCCTTAGAGGAGTGACCCTCATCAGGCTGATGATACAAATGGACTGATCTCTCTGTCAAGATGGATTTTCAATCCAGGCTTTAACATCATTGACCTAGAGCCCAACTATGGAGTAAAGGTAACCGCCGTATGATGAGGTCAACAGTAAAACTGGGATCTTATTATGAACAGGTCATCAGGTCCATGTTTGTCCTCCCTGAGGAGTGTTCTTCTCCCGGGCTGCTTCCGAGGTATTCTGCATAAGGGTAAGGTCCAGAATTCTCATCCTCTGGGAGGACATACCATCATGCTTTCCAGACCAAGAGAATTAGGACGAACCGAAAGTTTGACTGTACAGCTCCGTAGGAAGTAACCGATCAGGTTGGGGCAGAGGATATAATCTCGTAGTCTTCCGGCAGGCCAACCGGAACGATGGCCGTTTTCAAGCTCTAGGAGCAAAGACAGCACCTTCAACTGCTCAAGCGACGGCCACGTGCCGTGAGTCGCTATTAGTGCCTGCCCCTCGTCATCGGCAAACTGGGCTTTCGAATGGCCTCAAAATATCTTGTTGAACCGCGTCAACCTGAAAATCCATTCTACTTGCCTTTACTTCCAAACGCACTCTTGTTCACTGGACTTCTCTTCGTGCTCTCTCCACCCTCACTCTTCATTTCACGATACTTGATCGATTGTTCACATTGCGTGTAAATCATCGTCTTTCTCATCCTCCGCACCTGGCTCAATCAAGTTGTCCACCTGCGGGTCATCGGACCGTCTACATCTTTGCGTCTTGAGAGTCTCGCTCATTCGCTTCAACTTGCAACCTACCCAACCTGAGTCCAAGAGGTAAGATCTTCAGGTCTCCGGATCATGTTGCCTCTCAAGTGGCTCACCTGAAGACCAATCTGCCAGTGTTCATCACCAAATCGCACACGAGAGAGACCTCATCATGACGGTCATCAAGGCATCGAAGCAGCGCGTCGGCAACAAGAAGCGCGGCCGGGATTCGTGCCACTACTCTTCCTCTCAACGCAAACGCGACGACCGTCGTCACCGCGCAGGCAAGACGCCTGCTTCTCGCAAGAGATGTCGCCAGTCGAGACTGTCCAAGCTGTTTCAACACGAGGGCATGGAATTTGGCTACACCATTCTCCGCTCTTTCGCCCGTGACCACTTCCTGTTCCGCAAACTTCGAGACCAGGGCATCGAAAGCCAGGAAAGCGTCGAGTACATCCTACTTCAGCTGCTCTTCGAGGCGCGGATCCTCGCGGAGTGGAACATTACGGATGACCTTGTCGACGTGTTCCTCTACATCAAGGAGAAGCTGGACTGGGCCACAGACATCCCTGTCATAATCATAATCCAGCTGTTCTACTCCGTCATGCGTGCCGGCTTAGCCTGTCCCCAGAAGCCGGTCTCTTCCTACAACTCCAAAAAGAACTGCGCCGTGGCTGATCGCGTCGACAAGCTGGTAAAGTGGATGCATGGTGTTGATCATCTCATGGAGGAGCTAGAGAGTAAGCAGAAGCTAGTTTCCCGGGAGTAGAAGTTTCAAGTATTAACTCAAACCGCTTAGACTTCGTCCAGCTCATGGTACCGGTTGCTACAGTCCTTGACATGGCTGCCGAGAGAGAGAACAGCGACATGCATACCGACAGGCAGAACGAGGATGGTAACGACAAGCTTGTGTTCCACAACGGTCTCTGCGTGAACGCCGCTGATGTTGGTGTTAATACTCGTCGTCACCGCCGCATCGCGTCGCCTCGCAGCTGAATAGTCGTCCGGCAACTCCAGTGGCCCACCCAGGTCTTCGACTCCCAGACTCAGGTAGACGATCAGATGATCGAGGAGGAGGAGGTTGTCTAGCAGGAGGACCAGGAGACTGACCGCATCCACGCCCTGCCCTTCCAGCGGGCCCCGATCGTTGTTCCCACCGGGCTCTTCTAATGCTGCGATGTTTGCCCGACATTTCAGTCTCTGGGTGTCCGAGGCCGAACATGTACGCAGTGTGCGACGGGGGTGTTGATTGTCTGAGTGTTTGATCTGTTACGAGGAAACACTTCAAACTGTTGATCAGGACTCGAGATCAACGGCCTGGAAGAGTTCGGGTGCATATGCACCTGAAGGGTTACAGCAGAAATAAGGTATACCTAAGTACACAGACAGAGCCAGTTACGGAATAACAAACCTCCACCAGACACTGACTACATCTTACTTGAGCACTACTGTAAAGGCATGATGGACTGAGGTTACCCATAATGGCCCAGAGCAGAGTTAGACAGTACAGTTGATCGAGATAAGCATGCGAGCTTACCGGTACGAGCGCAATAGTATCTCTTCAGTGATTCTAACTTGCAGGATTAACTTCAAGTAGCGAGTGCCCTTTGCCGCATCCGTCGCCGCGATCACACCATTCTTCGCTGTGTGATTCGCATCGTCGCCAGGCGCCGCCGCCCCAGCCAAGATGACTACCTAGGTATTTAGTTAAAAGGTACTTCTCTGAATGTTTGCGGCCAATGGTCTTGACACGGTATTACCTAGGTAGCCTGCGTCGGGTGCAATGGGCAATGCCTGTTAGAGGCGCCGTTGGTCCCGATTCGGTGAGAAGCCAAGGCAGGATGAAGAGGTGACGTTGGCAGGGTTAGGTAAACGGTACCCGCCTCAGGCGTGAAATGGCGTGAAATGTGGCTTGCAAGTCAGACCAGACCCTTGCACGGCCAAGTATGGTGTTAAAGGTTACGGCGGGCGACGCACATACGTCATCGCATCGCGATATAAGGTTGACAGCGCATAGAAAAGGTACTCGCGAGGGCTCATGGAGGTGGCGCGGGACGGGCCAGATTCTTCCTTTGTACAAACTTAACTTGCTCCACATCAACAAGATAAACAAGCACCTACAAACCCACGAACAGACCTTCAAATCAAACAAAAAGTAAACCAAGCATCGCCCAAAATGCCTCTTGTTGTTCCCGGAGTTACCACCCAGTCTGGCGACAAGACAGAGGAGTGGACCAACAAGCTGGTCGGCAAGAAGATTCACGATGGCGAGGATTCAAACGAAACGGTGAGTTTACATATGAAATATGGTGCAAATATGCATAAGAAACTGACCATACTCCGCCAGCTGTTTGCAAAGAGATCTCTCCCTGAGAAGCACCGTGTCATCCAGCCTGGCCAGATGGTGACCAAAGACTTCGACGCGAACCGGCTGAATGTACATGTGAAGGAGGATGGCACCGTCTCTCACGTCACCCACGGTTGAATTCGAGCTACCGGGAGAGATAGAAGGTTGGTTGCTTTGGTAGCTGCTCGCAGACGTGGAATCATGCTACGGTAGTCGTCGGGATGGAGTGTTGGTCTGCTTGATACCTCTCTTGTGACCTAGACACTTCCTACAAAATGAAACCACTGGAAAACACTACAACAGTTGAACGAGACTCTTGTGATGTGCCAACGTCGTCGTCTTCAACGGAACGACCATCCGTCACCGGTCATTACCCTGTGGTGGGGACTATATACACCCCACCCATTTCTGGGATCTACACCCCAACTTCCATTGACCCCGCGATGCGATCGCGGGGCTCCAGCCTTTCGTACAGCAAACAAGAACACCACACGTACATTCCCAAGACCATACATCACCCCAGCATTCAGTATTCCAACACTCAAGCGCCTAGGTCTTCCAGAAAAGTTAGCCAAGATGTTTAAAAAAGAGTCAGTATTCCCAATCAGCCGAAAATATTCACAACCTTGAAGGCTCAAATCCTGTCCCTCCTCCTTTTCCTCACGGTCATCAAACAAAGATGCCACACCGAGCCTTCACCGAGCCTTCACCGGTCCATACTCCCACCCACGTACGCACCAAGAAGCCGAAGCTAACCATCCATCCCGCAACTCATAGTCTTCCCACCGCGCCTAAGTCCAAACTCAAATCCTCCGTTCAGCGGTCTCTACGCGGATCCCTCCTCTCGACCTACCCGCTCCTAAACCCCTACATCGACGAGGTCCTTCCCAAGAAAGCCTCTCTTGAACAAATCAAGCTTCCTGACCGCGCATCGCTATACGTAATTGACGGCGAGCCCGTCTTCTTCGAGGTGGACAAGAGCACCCTCCTCCCGCACCTGAAGCTAGTCCACCGCTTCCCCAAGGCCTTCCCGACCGTCCGCATAGACCGCGGCGCTATCCGCTTCGTGCTGTCCGGCGCCACGCTTATGGCGCCAGGGTTGACGAGCCAGGGCGGCCGGTTACCGGAGCCGCGCGAGGGGGATGAGGGGGCCGATGCGGAGGGGCATTGGAGTCGTGAGCTCGAGAAGGAGGAGCCGGTGGTCATCATGGCAGAAGGCAAGGAGCATGCTTGTGCCGTGGGGCTGTTAGTAGCGGGTACGAAGGAGGTAAAGGAGAAGGGGAAGGGCCCCGTAGTGGAGGAGGCGCATTTCCTGGGTGATGGGCTGTGGAAGTACAATGTCGACTGAAGGGCTGTTGTGTGACCCTGGGAGCAGGCAGCGGCAGCAGAAGACGAGCCGGCTGTGCGAGGCCATTCGGGAACAGCGGCGAGGATGAGAGTCACCGTATCTGGATATTTAAAGAGGCCTTAGTGGCTCTGTTCTCGGATACAGCGAACGGCCTGAGTCCATGGCTTCGAAGATGTCAGTGGTGCCGACAGTGCCGAGGGCGCAGAGTCCGCCTTGAACAAGTATCTCCATTCGAACCACACGCACCACACATATAAAGAGGGTTCGCGCCGGCTGTGATCTCGTTCAATTCTCGAATGGGCGGCGTTCTCTTTTTCGGCAGTCCAAAGCCTGTCCAAGCGATCCGTTCTGGTCAGATGGAGAGGCGACCTTCACACTCGTCAAACACCCCTAGCCTTGGCTCCCTAATGAAGATTCCCTCTTCTGCCAATCAATTTTGCTGCACAGAGCAAAGGGCTCCTTTCCTTGATCTCCTGGCAGGGTGGCAGGGCTGCGGGAAGCGATCATCATACGGATCACATGGATAAGTATGTGATATCTGCGAATTCTCGGACTGTCCTTTGGAGGTCTCCCTAACTTCTTTCGCATAACGTCTCTCCACTTCATCATTCATGGTGGTGCTCCCTCAATTCTTTCAACATCCCCTCCCCCTGAGCTTAGCTTCCAGATACCTCGTCAACTGTGTAAGGTTGGCATGGTATATGATATGCAAGTGCTCACCCTGGCCGGGACCCAGCATTTGGAGAGATCAGTAAACTCTGTTACATATCCGTACTGCTTTGAGACCCTATGATTTACTCTTCAGGATATGCTTCAGTCTCTGGGCTAGCATTTCCTTTTTCGGGGAGCATGGCCCCATGCAGATCACCAAATTAAACCCTCTCTTTGAAGTCGTGGTCTCACATGCTGACCACGTGACCACCCTTACAAGCACCCTGTAGGCCATTGCCAGATTCTTTGTACTCTATCCATATATTCAAGCCCGTTGCCTCCAAATATGCACTGCCTGACAACCATAACTTCATTTCATATTGCACTCATCCTAGACTGCTGTGACAGCTCAAGCAACATTGAGATAGCCTTCTCATTGCCCCTGGGGGCTGAGGCCTGTGTTCATGCCAGGGGCAATCTTCGACTTGGAAGGACTACATATACAGCAAATTATCTTTCCTAGTGAATTTCACCCTCGGGTTTCCCCAGGCGGGGGGAGGTAGCACCATCAAACAAAGGCCAAGAGAGCACGTGCTTCAGCCTGTCTTCCAGAGCGACGTCTCTGCGGACTGGTTCCCCTGCATAAAGATGTTGTTGAACTTCCAGAATGGTATTGCATGAACTCCAAGAAGGATGCTGCATGAACTTGAAGAATGAGATGGCCTCAGCTTGCAGAATGCTGGACCTGACAGTTGACATCTAAGTGGAGCATACCCAAATGGCATGGAGAATGACATGCCAGACAAACAAACTCGCTTAGAGGATTTGATTATCTGAAGACTGACATTTCCTGGATATCTGCTGAAGAACGACAGCACTCAAAGGGAATTCTGAAGAGTGCTACCACGTGGGGAGTGACTGCCTCTAAAGAATCATATCCCTGAAAGGCTGTTTCGGCTTACCCACCTGGAAGCGCCATTCTGGTTACCTTCAAGAGCGGTCCAATCTGCCCGCAAGTGCACGCAAGATTACTCACCTTCCGCCCATGTTGAAGAGTACTATAACGTCAACAGGCGGCAGAAGGTCTCACAAAAGCTCAGAGAACCAGAAACGAAGGTATTCGCGTTAGAATAGCAGTTAATTCAGTTTAGTTAGAGCAATCGTATATATTATATTATTTAAAAGGGAGAAATATAAGGGACAGTCTAAGATATAGAAGATAAATATAAGGTCCCTAAGGTTAGGGTTCTAATATGCCCCTGTCCGAAAAAAGCACCTATCGCTAAGTAAAATCCTTATAATCTATTCTTATTTTTATATCTAATCTATACTCCCTATTTCTATTCTATATCCTTTTATATCCTTCGTCTTTATAATCTCTTACCTATATTTATCTCTATCCTTACTTTTATTTAAGAATTCGTTTATAGAATAAAGCTATAGATTATACTAATAAGTCCGAAGCCTTAGTAACCTCCTTAGACTTATTAACTTATTTAATTAGCTTCGAAGTATCTTCGTCTTCTTTTAGCTACTATATATTATTAACGATTCCTTTATCCGGGTTAATATACTCTTCCTTATTATAGGTTTTCTAATCGTTATCTATAGCAGCCGGAGTATCTTTTTAAAAGTTATCTATATCGGCTAAAGCAGCTCCCTAAAAGTTATCTATAAGGGCTAGAGTATTTCTCTAAACGTTATCTATAATAGTCGAAGCAGTTTCTTAAAAGTTATTTATAATAGCTAGAG
Source organism: Juglanconis juglandina (assembly GCA_003012975.1). Taxonomy (NCBI): domain Eukaryota; kingdom Fungi; phylum Ascomycota; class Sordariomycetes; order Diaporthales; family Juglanconidaceae; genus Juglanconis; species Juglanconis juglandina. Next base: position 1,457 of record MUZJ01014235.1, on the reverse strand, counting down.
CATTTCCCTAAAAATTATTTATAATAATTAAAGCGTTTCCCTAAAAGTTATTTATAATGCCCGGAGTATTCTAAAACTTATTTATAACGGCCGGATTATTTCCCTAAAAGTTATTTATAATGCCCGGAGTATTCTAAAAGTTATTTATAACGGCTAAAGCGTTTCCTTAAAAGTTATTTATAACGCCTAGAGTATTTTAAAAGTTATTTATAGTATTTAAAGCGCTTAGAATATCTCTTTAAGAGTTATCTATAATATCTAAAGCGTTTATAATAGTTAAAGCGTTTTCCTTTATAATAGCTTAAGTATTAGTTCCTTAATCTCTTTAATCGGCTTTAATATTTACGCCTTTATTATATATAATTCGTGTGCGCTTTCCTAGAATTATCTTATTTCGCTATTATTAAGCGTATCTTACTATAGCCTTAAAGCGGGTAAAAGTGCCTATTTAGATACTATTAGCTATTAGAATAATACTTTTATTATTATCGTCTAATAATATAGCTTCTTTATCGCTTTAATAAGGCTTTTTAATAATATTAGCTAAGGCTATATCTCTACCGGCTTCTTTATAATCGAATAGTGTATAGCCTATCTTAGTAATAAACTTATTTAGATTAAAGGTATTAGCTCGGAGAATATCTTTATCCTTTATATCCTTATATTAATCGAGGAAGTTTATAACTTACTTCTTAATAGCTAAATCTCTCTACTAAATATAAGAGAGTAGATAGATATTATCCTTAAATAACTTAATTATTTTAGATAGCCTTAGGATATCTTTATTATCTATAGCTAATAATAGCAGGCCTCCCTTTTATATAAAGCAGTAGTTTCTTAAGTAGTATCCGAAGCTCTTATAATTATTATAATATAAAGTATTAGTAGGAACCTTTATATTAGCTACACTAAAGTATATATTAAAGAGGTTAGATTAATTATAGAGGTTAATATAGATAGTATTTAGGCTTAATTATATAAAAGTATAAGCTTAGAAGTATTTCTATTAAACTCATTACTTCTTAATAAGCCTAAAGTCTATAATATTAATAGTAATAAGCTAGGGTTAGGTTTAAGCGACGAAAGGATATTCCTATTTCTATAAGAAACTACCGTTAATAATAAAGGGGGTAATAGTAATACTGTTATAACCTAAGCATATTAGCAGGTTAAGAAACAGGCTAGCAGACGGAAATAGCTAAGCTACTCGGAACTCGATATCTAATATATTAAGCGGAGACAGGACTCTCTTATATTAGGAATAGGATAACTAATAAGTTATATAACTTAAGGTTAGAGTTAGATTATAAATGCTTATTAAGCCTTAGTAGGCACTAATAAGTATAAGTAAGCTAATATTAAAAGCGTATAAAGGTATAGATATATAAGGGTATAGTTATTACTATTAGATAGGATTTCCTTTATAGCTCTTTAGTTATTAATCTAAATATTTATTA
>MUZJ01014234.1:0-25882 GCA_003012975.1 Juglanconis juglandina | reverse complement strand
CATGGCCGCCGTCCATGCTCCTGGACAAACAGACAAACAAACACCCTATACTGCAGGTACAGCAAATGACTTGCTGTATGCATGCACGTTGCCACTCACGTGTCCTTGATCTTGGTCCCAAACAACCCAAACACACGCTGCCACCTCTTCCCGTCTCCGGCAGTGGCCGCCTCGCCCTTCCCAGCTTTCACCCTCACCCCATACTGCCTGATACAGCACGTGAAAGGCCGGTTGCTCAATTGGTTCCCGGGCAAATCCTCTCCGGCATCAGCTCTCCTTCCCCGTACACCACCAGCGCCGTCGTCCTCGATATCACTTGAATCAGCGGGCGGCGCCTGCAACGAATTTCTCACGTGCAGCCGCTTCTTCGTTTCGAGTCCGGTCTTGCGCTCCTCGAGGTTGCCCCACAGCTTGAACATCTTCTCGCGGAGAGTATCCAGGTCGTTGGTGTTCTCGGGGGAGTGCAAGTCCACGGCGTCGAGGTTTGTGAGGAGCTGTGCATCCGAGTTGTCGACTACCACCCAGGCTTGTGCTGGCTTCTTGCTTTTGAGGGAGTCGGAGACTTCTTCGAGCTTGAGGGCAAAGCGCCATTCCCATACACGGCGTTTGTTGGTTTTACTGTAGTTAGAGTGGGAGGACCCCGAGGAGGTTGAGTCCGAGTCGTCGCTGTCTTCGTTGTCCGAGAGGATCTCGAATTCGGTGACGGCACGCCCGACGGCGAAGTCCTTGAGGGAGGCGGGGTGGAAGTCGATAACTCGGACGTTGGTGCGGTACTTGGCGCAGGTAAAGGGCAGCTCGAGGTCGATTCCCTGGTCGTCGATAGTAGTGCTGTAACGTACTGGGTTGAGGATGGTGGAGAGGGGGGCGATGTCTTTGTCCTGGTGTTCGGAGATGACAAGCTCGTTCAAGCCCAGGGCCGCCTGATTTTTGGCTTTCTGCTCCTCCACGGCTTTCTGCTTGTTTTCATGCTTTCTCTGCCGTTGGGTCTTCGCGTTCTTCTTGGGAGGCTCTTCGGCCTTGCGCTTCTCGCCGGTCTTGTGGGACTGCTTCTGCTCTCTCTCGCAGTCCCGTTTTCGCCGGATAGCCTCCACTATGCGCGGGTCGTTCGTCCCACGGTATTCTGGTGGGTCCAGTTTGTCCACGTACAGCCTGGCTGGGTAGTTGCGGTCCTCCCGCAGGAAGCCCTCGAGGTTGATGGAGTTGTGGCCGAATCTTATCTGGACGTTGCGCAGGCGCAGCCAGTCTCCTGTGCGAACATGCTCTCTGACGAAGTTTGCATGCGGTTCCCAGCATGTAAGCTGCAAGGACTTTTTGCCGAATGGCCCAGCCCATGCGTTGCCTCCTTCATCCATAGAGGCTGCTGGTTTCTTGTTCCACTTGTTCGTGTAGCCAAAGGGATCGCCATCTTTGTTTGGCACGCCATCGGTCCAGCCTACGGCATCACCTGTCCTATGGAAGAAGCTGGGGTTCTCGGTGTAGTCGGAGACCCAGAGGTTCATTTTGTCTCCCAGATCAAACGGTTCCTTGACGACCTGGACGATGAGGTCGGCGAACCTACCATCTCTGACGTCTTGAAGCAAGCTGAACTTGTCCTTGATGTTGAGGGATTGTTTCGCCCGATCCGAGACCTGCTGTTGGTCGGGTAAGATGCTCTTGTCTATTCTGTCGAACAGCGACAGTACGTACTCGCCCTCCTTGGCGTCCGGCTCGCGGCTGACCTTCCTTGGGGGCTCCTTAAGGGCGGTGCGGACTGACCCCGAGCTTGCACAGTTAGGGATCCGTTGAGCCTCGTAGACGTGTATATCCGTCCGGTAGGAGCTCAGCAGAGAGGGGGAGCCATCGAAGACCTGGAACTTGGCCATGAAGACGATCACGATGTCGCCGGCCTCCACCTGGGGCATTTCTGCCTCCTTGCGGAAGATGTTGAGGTCGATGGCTTCATTGTCATATTCAGTGGAGGTGTCATAGAGTGTCAGAGTGCACTTGTAGTCTGCAGAGACGTGTCAGTGGATGGCTGGTGGTATTCATCAAAGGGTGAGTTAGACGGGCTTACCACTGCCTTTGGTGGGAGCAGGGAGTCTGTAGTCTTTCACAACTCCCACGATGCTGACAAACCTCCCGCTGCTCACTGTCCCATCCAGAAGCTCATGGATGGGAGTGAAGCCTCTGGGAAAGGGGGGGTTGTCTTGGGCTCGACTTCGACCGGAAGATGCTGGCTGAGATCGAGACATGGTGAGCAGCGAGCGGTCAATGGGGAATGATCTGGAAGACTAAGTGCGAAGCAATTCTCAGAAGAACAGAAAAAGAGGTCAAGACATTTCTGAGATTTCTTGTGGGTTTCAATTGCATTCTGAAAAAGGCATTGAGTGGTGTTTGCGTTGCCTGGGTATGTATGCCTTGGGGGAAGGGGGGGGGGCAAGTACTTGTACCTATTCCCAGACAAACCTGCCCCTCCATCGCGTCGACGTGTTTGGCTCTGTACTGTGTAGTGAAGAAGTGAAAGTGGACAGGGGTCCGGATTTGGCTTAGACGCCTGATGGGGAAAGCCCCACTTATGTGAAGGCCTGAGCACAGCTGCACCCATAACTCCCGCTGCTGCTGCCATCGTTCGTCACCTCAATTTTCTTCCACTCAACCACAACCACTTTGACATCCCATCTTGATCGTCGTTGGGACTTCCATCTCCCACAGACACATCCATCATACCTGCTGAGTTGACATACAGAATCCTACTCCTTGCTTACAGGTAGGAGCATACGAGTCAAATATCTTCTGCTGCAGCTGCAAACAGCATCAAGATCAATCAGCCTCTGATCCCACCTGCACGCACACGCACAGGCACAGGCACACCCACACCCACCCAGCCTTCCACAACCCATCGCCATCACAATCATGGCTGAGCGCTACATCCCCGAGCACCGACGCACCAACTACAAGGCAAAGGGTGCCTTTGCCTCTGATGTCGTCCGCCGTCGCCGCGAGGAACAGCAGGTCGAGATTCGCAAGGCCAAGCGCGAGGAGAACCTGGCCAAGAGACGCGGTATCGGCACAGGCGACAACCGTCCTGGTGCTTCCCTGGGTGCTGCGCCCGATAGCGATGATGACACCGCTCCCACAGAGTCTCAGGTACGTTCACTTATCTCATTTCCGCGGGTTTTGCAAGTGAGCCGGTATTTGTTTGCGGGGGTCGAATCTGGAGCATATGGTTGCGCGCGACTCGCCCCGCTGTTGTTCGAAGCAGCGCCCTTGCGACAGTCACCCCTCACCTCCTCCATCCATGTGTTTTCAAGAGCCGCCGCGCTGCACACTGGGCCCGCCCCATTCGTCTCGCGAACCCCTGCATCGCAACGACAACGGCAACGACAACGACACTATCCTCCAGATGTCGCGATACCGCATCAGACAACCGCCTATCATGGACTCTCATTCGGCTTGTCTCTACATGTTGTGCCCTGTCAAGATGCTAATAGATCGCAGTTGTCCGAGGATCTTCCTCAGATGGTGCAGGGCGTCTTCTCCGAGCAGATCGATCTCCAGATCCAAGCTACTACCCGATTCCGGAAGTTGCTGTCCAAGGAGCGCAATCCTCCTATCGAGGAGGTCATAAAGACCGGTGTCGTCACCCGCTTCGTCGAGTTTCTCCGATCCCCCCACACACTCGTCCAGTTCGAGGCCGCCTGGGCCCTCACCAACATCGCCTCTGGCAGCGCCGCCCAGACCCAGGTCGTCATCGAGGCAGGTGCCGTCCCCATCTTCGTCGAGCTCCTCGCCAGTCCCGAGCCCGATGTGCGGGAGCAGGCCGTCTGGGCTCTTGGCAACATCGCTGGTGACAGCCCCCAGTGCCGCGACTACGTGCTGAGCTGCGGTGCGCTGAAGCCTCTGCTGAACTTGCTGGGAGACAGCCGCAAGCTCAGCATGCTGCGCAACGCCACCTGGACCCTGAGTAACTTCTGCCGTGGCAAGACCCCTCAGCCTGACTGGGCCACGGTATGTCAAGTCTCTCACCCTCATCCTCTCTTGCCTGCCCAAAAGACTGACCAGCCCGTCCAGATTGCCCCTGCTCTTCCCGTTCTGTCCAAGCTCGTTTACTCTCTCGACGACGAAGTCCTGATCGATGCCTGCTGGGCCATCTCGTACCTGTCTGACGGTTCCAACGATAAGATCCAGGCAGTGATTGAGGCCGGCATTCCTCGCCGTCTGGTCGAGTTGCTGATGCACGCCTCCACCTCCGTCCAGACCCCGGCTCTGCGCTCCGTCGGAAACATTGTGACTGGTGACGATGTGCAGACCCAGGTCATCATCAACTGTGGTGCTCTCCCTTGTCTGCTTTCTCTCCTGAGTTCAAACAAGGACGGCATTCGCAAGGAGGCTTGCTGGACCATCTCCAACATCACCGCCGGAAACTCTACACAGATCCAGGCCGTGATTGATGCCAACATCATCCCGCCTCTGATCCACCTGCTGTCGAACGGTGACCTGAAGACGCGCAAGGAGGCTTGCTGGGCCATCAGCAACGCGACCAGCGGCGGTCTGCAGAAGCCCGACCAGATTCGGTACCTAGTCGCTCAGGGCTGCATCAAGCCTCTGTGTGACCTCCTGGCGTGCCCCGACAACAAGATCATCCAGGTCGCTCTCGATGGCCTTGAGAACATCCTCAAGGTTGGAGACCTAGATAAGCAGGCTGCCGGCGAAGCACCCGACGCCATCAACCGTTATGCGCTGTTTATTGAAGAGTGCGGCGGTATGGAGAAGATCCACGAGTGCCAGACCAACGCCAACGAGGAGATCTACATGAAGGCGTACAACATCATTGAGAAGTATTTCTCAGACGACGAGGAGAATGCGGACGATGGTATGGCTCCGGGCCAGGGCCCCAATGGCCAGTTCGGTTTCGGTGCCAACGGTGCTCACCAGGGTGGCTTCAACTTCTCCAACGAAGGCGAGTCCATGGACATGTAGGAGGATGTTCAAGAAGACTGGGTGCAAATCAACACACCGGCATTGTAGCAGGTCACGCTCATGGGCCGGAGAGGGGTCATCGGCCAGCGGACGAAAAAGTCACATCCAATTGACGACACAACACCAGGCCAATTTGACAACGGCTTTCACACCTCAATTNNCCCCCCCCAATTACCCCAGAAGACAGTTTCGTGGCCACGACAAGGAGAGAGAGAGAGAGAGAGACGGAGGATGATAGAGGCCCCTTGGTTGCTTAAAAGCTCCAGCCTCATGATTGATTATGGCAGAGTTGGTTGACTGGGAAAGGAGAAGCATCGATGGCCCGGAATGGTGGCTTTCAAGCTCCCTACACCCTCCACTCGTTGTCAATGGCATTGAAACCGGCAAGACGCAAGTTTTGATGACAGCTGCAGTACGACCGAAGGCTTTACCGGGACAAGACAGGCTGGCATGATGAGCATGATGGAGGGAGGGAGCACGTCAGGCACAAGATCATTTGGGTCACCATGGAAGGGTTAAAGAGATGGACAGCCATTGCTAGTGCATGGTAGCTCCAAGAGGGAGTTCAGGGCAACACGTCGCGACCAAGTGGTCGATGATAGAAAAAAGAAAACACCACCAAGTAGCCTTTTGGGGCCATCGCAGGCAGTAGCTAAGTAGTTGCACTAATGCGAACTAGTTCACAACATGGACTTTCTAGGTAGATGTGATGCGTACGCCCTGCTCTGAAGAAGGTTCGATTATGCCCAGTACGAGCCTCCCACCTCTACTGTGCTTGGTCCACCGATGATGTTTGGACTCTGCCTTAAAAATTATTGCTCTAGACTTTGCACTTTATATCCCAGCTTTCTCGATCCTGCGCACTTCCTTCCGCCCCATCTGTTTGGGGTAGGTCTCACTCCAACATCTTCATTGGATCCTGGATAACTCTCTGCAGGAGTTGTCCGGCCGCGGCAGGCTGCTCAGCAGGAGACGCTGCCACACTGTTTACCAGTTTCTTCTTTCCTGATGGGAGACATGCACCTGTCCTCATCACCATCTTGAGGCCTTGATCTGCTGTCGGAGGAAGCATGACCTGACTCCCTGCTCCTGGTGGGCGCGGAAAGTGGAAGCTTGGAAGGAGCTTTTGAGATGAGAGGTGACGTCGATAAATCCACAGAGACAAACTCATCCTCTGTCTCTGTCTTATCGCAGGCAGGGCTGGCTGCCCCGTTGATCCTTTGATCCCTGGTTGGGACACCTGTGTGTATCTTGTCTGGTTCGACGGGCCACCTCACAGCTCGTTGTTGTCGTTGTTGCTGCGCTACCTCGGTCTTGTACCGTCTGACACCTCACGGTGAGATGATGGTACGGCTGTGTTTGATCACATCTGGTAGCGTGCCAACCCTGAGGGGCCGAATGGATGGTGCTTGGTCCCTGACTGAAGTGGGAGAGTCTGCAGGCCCTCGAGGGGATGGATGGATGGATGAATGGATGGGAGGGGAGGGGTTTAGACGCGGGAAGCTGTAAACCAGGATAGCGTTCAGGTATTGGAGCCCGAGGATATCACAGTCACCGAGGAGGTTCTGCCCCCGTTGACTCCTCCATGTTGGCTCCATTCCTCCTCCCTGGCCGTGCTCATCCGCGCTAGTTGCTTTCGCGACACCCGTCTTCTTGGACGGAGAAATAGAAATTTGTGAGGCATGTAGCCAACTCTAGATACGTGTCAGAGGTCCTCCCTTCCAGAGAAATAGTGGTGGTGCATTTGTCTTCGCGGATTCTCAATCTGTTATAATGCACGTAGGCAAGTGCCGTTCTCGAAAACTCCATCTACTAGTTATCGTACGTGGGTCCACTCTTTTGGAGAAAATAACCTCAGTCCCTCCGTATAATGTTACTCACGATATTCGAGGCCATGGAGGTGGTATACTGCCGTTGTAAACATTGAAGCATCCTTTCGCTTGCCATCCAGTCTGTCCGGTCCATTTTTCGATACACCGTCAAAGTCAGCGCCGGCCGTGTGCTCCTTGTCTTCTGCGTGGCCCTCTGACACCAGTCCTCCTATTGCTTGTCGCGTCTTGTTCTTCTTGTCACTCAATGTAACCGCGAGACTCACATGCGTGGAGGTTGGTGGATCTTTTTTCTTCTTTCTTGAGATCCACAACTTTGGTCTTCCATTTCATCTTCAATCTACCAGCCTTTTGTATGTCTAACTACCGTACAAACAAGCACAGATAGCATTCCTATCTCGTCTATAGTGCCGACGAGGCACACCGTCACACTCACACACGCTCTAGGTCTAGCCGAACGGCGATCCCTCCATGTCCTGTATGATGCCAGCGGCCACCTATCTCGGAACTCTGAAATGAAAGGTCTAAGCAAGCCTCTAGTGTAGGCCTTTGTCTTTCCTTTGTCTCCTTACACGCCAACGGAATAAGGTACAGGCAGATGTGTGCCAGGGCCGTGAGAACCGAAATTTGGAAATAGAGACAGACGAATGAGTCTCCTCGGAATGAACATGAACAAGAAGAGAAGAGGCGGGTTGGAAAAGCAGAAGAAAAAAAATGAAGACCACCCAAAATCAAAACTTTGGAAAAAGTGCAAAAGAATTAGAGCCCTTCCTCCCTTCCCTGGTGCGTTATGGTCCTGAAAAGAAAAGAAAAAGAAGGGAAAAACGCCGTCGTACCATGTCCATGCAAGCCGTGTGCTCGTGAAGAAGACCCTCGAAGATCTTTCGAGGTCTCGTTGCCTTTCGTCGCCGTTTCCCTCAGCTTCCTTTTCGCGGAGTAAGGGCCTCCAGGACATTCGATGTTGTTGGCAGATGGTGCAAGAACGTATGATGTCGCATCGCGTGACTCAAATCGGTTGAGTCTTGTCTCGCAAATCGGTTCCCCAAGTCGGATATGCGGAGAAACACCGAAGCTTGGAGGCGAGAACCGTTGGGGAAAGAGCACCTTGAAGGGTGACATCCGGTTGCTGCTGCTGCTGTTGTGTGGCCTGATCAAAACCTCAACCATAAAAATCATTCGATACCCTGAATTCCGACCCGTCCCCTCTCCTCCCCTCTTCAACCATCAGTTACTCATGCCTTCATCGCACCGCTGCCCTGCATCAAAGCAGGCATCGTCTTCCATGTCTTCTCGTTGGGGAGTCGAATACGACCGAGGTTCTCATCGATGTCCAGGACAATCTTGAGTGCGTTGCGACTACGCGCGAGTGGGCTGTTGTCGACCTTCTCGCGCAACGTTGAGATGGCCTCATTAACGCCCGTCGAGCTTTGATTCTGCGTCTTCTTGCCCGGGAATGGGAGCGCGGTTTGCAGGACCTCGTACGCCGCGAGTGTGAAGCCAAACTGCGGTGACGATCGCATGATACGAGCTGGACCGCCCTTGAAGAATGCCGTGGCGCCTTCCTCCTTGAAAATGGTCTTGGCCGCGTGCGTCAGGCCGTTGTACGAAGTCTCGCCCTTGCGTGCCTCGACCTGCAGGCGCGTCTTGATCACGTCGAACGGTGTCGTGAGGTACGCCGCGGGCATACCGGCGATGGCACCCGCCGTCAGGAGTTGCAGGATACCAAGCTTCTTGGTTGGCGACTCGCCGAACACGTCCCTCTTCAGATGGTTGTACGTGGGGAAGTAGATGGCCGAGAATGGGACATCGCGAGCCAGGCACGCCGACGCTCCCTTGTAAAGACCAACGACACCGAGATTGCGAATGTGCCACACAGCTCCATGTTTCACAGCCGCCTTAGCCGGCTCGACGCCCTTCTTGACAGCCTCACCTTGCACCTGGAGACGGATCTTGACGATTTCGAGAGGGTTCGTGAAGACCTAGAACAACGAAAGGCAGGTCAGCACACTGCATACTACTCGATTTTCACTAAGAGAGAAAAGTACTGACCACCTGACAGGCACCGGCACTTCCACCGGCGAGAATCTCAGCAGACAAGGGGATCTGGTTCGTCTTCTTGTCCGTGAAGAAACCCCGAACAAGGTCATTCACCGTCAGCTTGATAGCCTTCTCCGGCGCGACACCAATCAACTGCGGCACCACACCCGAATACAGGCCGAGCGCTCCCTCGTTCCGGACCACCTTTCTGAAACAGTCAATTGAGTTGTTATACAGTTGCTGTCCGACAGCGGCCTTCCGTTGGTTCTGCATGCGCGTCTTGACCAGGTCGATCGGGTAGACCATAAATGCACCGAAAGCACCTGCCATGCTGCCGAGAATGAAGCTGTAACCCGACTCCAGAATCTGTCCAAAAACTGCCGCTGTCTTCGACTTGGCTTGGGAAAGTGACGCGCTACCGGCGCCGATGAGCTCGCTGGGGCTCCTCCAGGACGGGTCCAGCACCTTGGCGAAGTCGCGCAGGCCCAGGCGACCCGAGGGCTCGTCCATGCTGGCGAAATGGAACAGGATGTCGGCCTCCATGGGGGTGAACATGGAGAAGCGCGTGATCTTTGCGGCCTGGTTGAGGAACTCGGCGCGGGTGATCTTGCCGTCGCTACTCTTCATGCACGCCCGACGAACGATGAGCTCTACCAGATCCATCTCCTTGATCATGTTCTGGAAGGCGCGTACATTCGCGTACGACACCTTGCTGCCCTTTGTGACGTTACACAGGGTGCCGAGGTTGTCGAGAACGTGGTCGGAGAGCTTGTGCTTGGAGGTCTCGAGGATAATGCGCTCGAAGTCGTCGGGGTCGATGAAGCCGTCGTCGTCCTTGTCGAACTGCAGAAACGCTTGGCGGATGCGCTCGCCCTGAAGACCTCGCAGCATCTGACTGAACTGGTTATAGTCCATGTCATGACGCTTCTTCTTGCTCCCGATGTATAGTTTCGCCCACTCGCAGTCCCAGTCGAAGGGGATGCTGTCCGGGCCCTTGTTGAGCTCGGTTAGGCGACGGAAATCCTCATACTTGACGTGGCCGACGCGCTCGACATCGAAGAGGCGGAAGGCAATTTCGTACTCGGCATCGGGTTTGCTCAGGAGGTTTTCGAAGGACACCCAATCAGCCATGGAGACCTTGCCCTTGCCTTGGCGATCGGCAACTTGGAACAACAGACCATACTGCTCGCGCTTTATCTTGTGCTGTTTGGGGCAGCATGTCAGTCAATTGGTCTTTGCAGACCACAATGCAGATTGTCGACGAGTGAGCAGGGAACTAATGGATCAGTGGACTCACATAATCTTCATCAGCTGGCGCGACAGCATTGATGAACTCTTCTGGGCCCATGAACAACTCTCCAGACTCGGGGTCCTTGACCGCGTTCTGGTTGAAGCGCGCCTTGCTCTGGGTAGACACCTGCACTGGCTCCTCAGAGCCGATGAGGGTCTCCTTGACAGCCTCCTTCACTGCGATTGCCTTCGACATGGTGGGGTTGGGTTGTCAAAGACAAAAGAAATGAAGAGAGGACAGGATGGTGATGGCAGTGAGTATCGGAATGGGTTGGGTGGTGGAAGTAGACCTGATCACTGTGAAAACATGGGGGAGATGCGTGATCGGGGGGTATGCTCCGATGAGCTTCGAAAGAAGCTGTCTTCTCGTGGTTGACTCGACGGCGGTATCGGTGGATACAATTTCTAACTCAACTCCGCAAAGTGGCTTCTTGCTCCAGATGACGGGTATCCGTCTACCCAGGGGTACAAAGTGGGAATATGTGCACAGGGGATCACAACATCAACTTGAGAAAGGAAGAAGATATGATGTATGAGGATGTAGGGAGAGTTCTTTGTGACTTCAGCGAGTGTCTCGACGCGGGCACGCGGCAATCGTCAGAATTTCCGAATCTGGGTGCAGGGTGGTTGCGCGATAAAGATTGAAGCAGTGACTCGTGAAATTTTTCTGAGCGGTGGCGCTTCGGAGAGAATCTGCCTGCCCATGGGGCTCCCGGCCCGCGGCTAGGCGATATTCAATAGCGCCAGCGGTTATTCATTTTGCCGAATCTCCGGGTGACCTCACCTCCTGCCCGAGGCTGTTACAGAACCTGGGGGCATCTATTCGTACCATGTACTTCTTACCCCCGAGTATCTCCAGGGAAGGAATCTCCTCTGCTGGAGCAGGACCGTGGCTTTGTTCTCAAGACATGAAAAATAGCAATGTCTCTGGAGTTGAGGTTGGTGATGCCGAGCCTTCACGCGGGCGGTTGTCAACCTCCGGATCGTCGCGATAGGGCTTGATCGCATCAGCGTTCACTCCGCAGGGAGCAAGACAGAGAAAGGGTTTGATGTGCTGCAGCAAGCAAGGCGGTGGTGTGGGTCTGTGATGGGAGACGACGAGACTGGCGCGCTTGAACGCTTGAACGGGACAACGCTCGGCTCGACGCCGGATCACCTATATTTCTCTCCTTCTGCCCGGCTGCACGGGAACCGGGTATCGCGGAGTCAGCCATTTCCCGCCGCGAACGGCGCTGAGCAAGGTCCGTTTTTATCTTGCTTCCCTTTCCTAGGGGAGTGCAATCGAGCACTCTCTCTCTTCTGCTTCGCAAAGCTCCCAAGTTCTCATGTGTTGTCCACAGCTGGTGATGACAACGTCTGTGTGGGTGAAATCTGCCCCTGCACGAAATCTTCCAACCGAGCCAAGAGAAAGCCGACTCTCACATCCTTCTGGGCCCGGAGGCTTCCCGCGACCTTGCTTCACGGGCATATGTGAGATGTACGTCTGGACGCCAAGGAGCCACCCGGGTTCACGACGGAGGACCTTCATGTAGGAGACTTGGAAAGTGATATCTGCATTAGATGTTTCTCGGGCGGACTCGTGGTTTGGTCCTGGAAAACTGTCCTCTCCATGGCAGAATACGATATCTGTATTTGGATGCGATTCACGTGCACAAGCAGTAATGTCAATGGCAGACGCTGAGTATGGCCATGCACGAGGTGCTTAATGAATACTCGGACCTCACGAGACCAGCACCAAATCCAAGATGACGGCGCCTCATGCACCAACCGCATTCATTAACATGATTAACCTCCGTTGCTTCTCTAAATTCAATTATACTTCGTACACTTTCATCATCGTCACCGACCGCAGCTAGCCATTTCCTTCAACGCCGTTTTGTAAAGTCCGAAAAGGTAAAAGAAAAGAAAAGAAAAGAAAAGGGAAGAGCCACACGCATATGGCCGTGTATTCCAGTCCGAACCCCCCCCCCCCCAAGTTTTTCCTTATCACAGCCTGGCCTGGCACCATCATGACCCGTCCGATCTTCCTTTGTGTCGCGGTCGTTGCCTTGCCGCCTGTGCCTGCCATGTCATATAGTCTAATGTGCCCCCTCCCTGCCTGAAACCCTCTAACGCCCATGCAACTTCTCCTCGCTCACCTGTATTAATGTGTAGGAAAGAGGAAAACCGTCGCACAATGCATCGCCAGCTGTGCTGAAAGCAAAGTGAAAAGCCGCATTCCGTCATCGAGTCGTAGGCATCGTCAAGTTCAGTAGTATCTTGAGGTATCTTAGAGAAGAGGAAAGCGCGTGGCGTGTTTATCGCCCGTGGGTCCGTTGTCGAGAGGCCGCCGGCAGTCGAGGTCGAAGGGGAGAAAAGTGAGTGACCAGCCTGGCAGATGTGAATGTCGGTAGGATACGGGGACGAAAGACAATTATCGCAGCCAAGGGTGGCCCATCGGATCTGCCGAGCAAGGTCGGTGACAAGATCGGCGATAGCGCTCTGGAGCCACCCGGAAGGTCGTCGTCGTTTATGCAAGGAAAAATTAAGAAAGTCTCGTTCCATGCCAGCTGCGGTAAGTGTAGCCAGATGAGCAACAAATCACACCTGCGCGTGATATGTGCCGTGCATATCTGTCTTCCTAAGCATATACAGAGGAAATGCAATGGAGCCGAAACTAGTTCCGATTGTCGGTGGGTCCCTCAGGACTCGGTGGCAATGAGCACGCCGTTGCTCTCGGAAGGAGGAAATCGGATCTGGGCAGAGTTCTCGTCCACGGCGCTGCACAGGGAGAGGCGGGGGATGGCATTCTGGAAGGGAAGCGTAAACCCCCTAGCGAGCTCATCCTGGACGAAGATCGAAGACTTCTTGAATCGGCGGTCGCAGTATTTCTCGTAAACAGCGGAATGGTGCTTCTGCGGCGAGTGACAACACTCTAGAATCATGGCCACCAGAGGCTTGAGTTGAGCCCAGGTGTAGCCCGAATAGTGGACATGCAAGAGAGACCAGAGGGACTTTAGCTTCAGGTTGTCGGGATATTGACCAAAGAGAGGGTCAAAACTCACCCATTCACCCTTCTTCAGAATCAGCCGCGCAAGACAGTGCGCACCGGCAGCGAGGTAGCTGGGCGTACAGCCCACGAAACGCTCATCCATGATGGTCACCTCCAGGAAGTACTTGGCCAGCGTTCGAGACTCCAAGTCGTAATCATCAGCCTTGCTGATGCGACGCAGGAAGCTCATGGGACCAGGCCAGCCGAGCTCGAATTGGAGCATGCTCAACATGAAGCGTTCTGCCTTGAGGATCTCGTCCACAGTGTACCCACCATCCACCATGAAGACGATCTCCTGTACGGAGGGGCAGTTGATCTCTTCGTACTTGGCAGCAACAAAGATGGCGGTGGCGCCGACAAGCTGGAGCTTACCGAGAGATACCATCTTGCTCGAGAGGAATCGGTCGATATAGTTCACGGTCAGGAACAGGGTCTCGGGGAGAAGGGCGAACCGGTTGTGAACCTGGACAAGCCAGTCCATCAGGATGGAGCGCATGGACCACTGGATCTCGATCTGGACGTCCTCCATGTAGTTGGGGTTGGGGATCATCCTCTCCTGTTCCGAACGGTCAGTTCTGCAATTACAAAATTGGAAGGGTTTCGCAGATGGCTTACTTCCAGCTCCCGCATGTACTCGAAGATCTCCTCACCGTACTCAGCGACCATGCTGATATCCCAGTCCTCCTCATCGACATCCTCCTGCGGACGGTTCGCCTCTACATACGCTCGAGCTTCTTCCAGCTCCCTCAGCACCTTGACCGTCCGCTTGGGGGCCATAAGGGAGGTCGCTCCGGTGGTGTTGTCGCCGTAAGATCTGTAGGAGTGGGCGGTAGTGTACCCCTGCTCCTCGTATAGCTCCTCGTCATCCTCCTCGTCCCAGTACTCCTCGGGCTCTGGTATCGAGTGGATGGAGTGGGATACGGGCATCGGCTGCAGAGGCTCCATCTCGGCAGTAATGGGTGGCCCAATGGGGCCTGGCAGAGGCATCCACCCGAAAGTCACACCCGCCTGACGAGGTAAATCCTCCACAGCATCCTCGTAGGGCGCCTCGTCAATATCCTCGTCGGCGTTGTTGGAGGCAATGCCCTGCATGACATGCTTGCTCAGTGATCGACGCAGCACAGGAGCCTCTGTCGACTTGAGCTGGGGCTGGCTTCGATACTGGCGGCTCAGACTCTGGGGCTTCTGCTGTTGCTCGTCGTTGTATACAAGAGTCGCCTTCCTGGATCCAGTCTGTTTGACCGTGGGTTGTGCGCGGTGGTCGTTCTGAGAGGGAAGGCTCTGGGCATTCGACGAAGTCTTGACGATGTTGGAAGGACGCTGAGCGGGCCGGAGGAAGGCGTCCTTGGTCTTGCCGTTTTTAAGGGCGTTCTCCTTGTTCTCGTCCTTGTATGGGACCATCTTGAGGGCTGGCTTGTTCGCGGGGACTGCGTGCTTGACGATGCCGTTGGTAGGAACGCTCTGATGAGCGTAGCGTGCGGTGTTGCTCAAGTCTCCGAAGGCCGATCGCTTAGCAGGTCCCTTAAAACCGCCGGCGTTCACGTGTGGAGGATGGATGACCTGAGCCTCAAGTTGCTTGGATGTGCTGGTGGTCGGGTTCATGGGCACGTTCTCATTGTGAGAGACTTGCGCTGCAAAGGGCCGCAGCGGGCGGTGGGGCTGTGGCAGGAAGGAGGGGAGTTAGCTTTTCAAAACGAACAATGGTAGGCAAGGTCCCAGGTTTCGTGACGAAGCCAGGGAGACGCGTGCCTGGTGCAGGAACGGGAAGGTGAATGTGAAGGTTGGAGGATGAATCAGAAAAAAGAGCTCAGAGACCAGGTTCCACTTACTTTCGCGTCCATGGTTAGGTACTAGTAGAAACGGGTGTGTCCAGCCGTAGCAAATGCTGAATGTTGCTGCTGTAGCGCGATACGTACTATGGAATGGGGATGTTGTCGGAGGAGAGGAAGGAGGACTTGTTGCTATCAACGAGTCGATGGAGTCGGATGCCGCGCGCAGGGGAGTAAGTCACCGAGAGAGCTGACGACACGAAGTACTTGGTGAGGGGAGAGGGAGATGTTGTTTGTCGAGGTCGGGTCAATATTGCGAAGGGGGGCTTGAAGGGGGGAGGGAGAGTCGCAGTAGTAGTAGTAGATAGGGAGAAGAGGGTGTGGTCTCCGTATTTGCACAAGGGTTGATGGAATGTATTAGTTGGTTGTCGGGGTGATTTCAAGTCCAAGGTCCGAATTGGGAAAATTGAGGGTCCTGGAGGGTTCAGTCCACAAGAGGGGTTGCAGATCTGTGGTTGAGAAAAGAGAGAGTTAAAACTGGAGGTGCATCAACAAACGGGACGGGGAACTCTGCGCAGTCAACAGAACTGTCCATCGGCTTGTTTTGGTGCGGCTGTGACTGGCGATAATGTGATTTGGGAGGGAAAGAGATGGCTGGGCTCGAGAGTAAGGTTTGCTGCACCTTCGGCGCGCCAGAAAATTAAAGTGGGAAGTGAGATGCGCAGGTTGCTCTGACAGACGTGAGAGAGGGGGAGTGGGAGTGGGAGTGGGGTGGGAACTGGTATGCATGTACCACGGTCGGGCAACGGGAAAATAACAAAAGAGACGTACCTGGTAAATAGCAGACCGCGTTGGACGGGTGCCGCAGTAACGAATGACGGGAAGGGGAGAGAGCAGAGAACAGCGCGTCGCGAAAAGAATACTCGTGAGGGTCGTTCCTGAGGTTGGAAGGAGAGGGATCTGTAAGAATGAATCTTGAATTCGACTTGGACGGAGGAGCTGGTACCTACGTGGGGCGAGGGACGAAGGAGGGAGAATACCAAATCTGGGGATTACATAGTAGCACAGTTACTTTGGTAGAGAGGTAGGTACCACGGTATGTAGGTAGTCAAAATTTGGGCCTGGGCCGGCCATTCACGTGCGGGACTGATGGGTTTGTTTACGACAGGGTGTCAGACGCGCTAGCGACGCACGGGCCATCTGGTTGCGTCAGGAACCGGGCCAGACCCGAGAAGCTCATTTGGAACTTGGAGAACGCGTCACCCGAGTCGACTTACAACGAACGACCACGCCGCCAAACCACTACCAAAGGCCTTCGTCCGACTGCAAAATAAATGCAACTCCAGCGCATGACTCCTCGACTACCAAGATGGCTTTTTTGATCATCAGAATCCTCTTACGGTGGATCCATGGCCGCCAAAGCTGAGTGCATCGACGTACGCGTGCCGTTGACGCACTTAACGCGAGCGATTCCCGCGGTCACATGACGCCGCCCTGGCCATCCTCCCAAGAGCACCACTTTCTTGTCGCAAACCAGCAATGTTCGACATCGACTTGTCGCATGCAATCTAACTTGTTTCCTACACCTATCACCGTCGTTTCCGCCGTCACTCGTTATGCGACCAGAGCTGCGCATCAATCTGGCGTCGCAAAAAGGGGGTCGATCCGCCGACCTCTTCACGAAGGGCAGTGCAGCACTTGGCCGCCCTCAGTGGGCCGCCAGGCCTGTCGCTGGGCGGCCATCCCCTTGTGGCCAGTCAGCCAGTAGAATCGCCGTCGCATTTCCATCCTGAAGCACTTTGTTTTGGCATTCGCTCGAAGCGCAAGCCTTTCCAGGAGGCAAACCGTGTCGTCGGTGGCTTATCGCAATTGACTTTGGTGTTGCGACGAGTCCCACTGCCGAATACATTCAATCGAGACGAAAAGTGGGTGCAACCAGTCCCACTGCTTGCGGTACCCCTCTTGACGAGATTCATGTCGACCATGCGATCTTTGCTTGGCTGCGATTGCGACTCTTGGGCCACCTCGTCCCGGCGCATTTGGACCGGCGTCCGACTCGTCTATCCTGAAGAAGACTGTCTTCAATTCTGAGATGTGTTCGCTTCTCGAATCGAACATGCCTGGTCGAAGGCCTCACTCAGTCCGTCCCAGCGAGACAAACAACAGCGAAGCGCTGGATGCGACCGGACTGTCGCAAGAGAAGAAGCTCAGGGGGGTCAG
Organism: Juglanconis juglandina; assembly: GCA_003012975.1. Classification (NCBI taxonomy): domain Eukaryota; kingdom Fungi; phylum Ascomycota; class Sordariomycetes; order Diaporthales; family Juglanconidaceae; genus Juglanconis; species Juglanconis juglandina. The sequence goes on along the minus strand of MUZJ01014234.1, from coordinate 8,747 downwards.
CATGGCAAGAAAACGGTTCAGCTCTGCCCGTGCCAACCCACACCCCAGCCAAGCGGATCCCTGCCCTTGGACATCCGCGAGACCCGTGGATGATTGTCTGATGCGTCGCGCAATCAATCGCCTTCGGGGTCGAGGAGTGGCCGGGGCGTGCTGTGCTGTGCTGCGCTGCGCTGCGCGGTACTTGTCTTGCATTGCATGGAGATCCACATTGCGAGTTGTTGACCCGCTCAGCTTTAAGCACCCAATCCGTTCCACTGGAGGCTATCCACATCGCAGAATACTGTACTGTCCGCTGGATGTGGACACAACCTCATATTGGACAGACATTGAGGTACGTACATTAGTAGAGGGTCTTTGGGGAAACAAAGAGCCCAAAGCCGGCCATTTTTGAGTTGCCAGATTGTGAGGTGACGGAACGGCGATCTCACGCCTCTGGTGTTGGTCGGTAGCAGGCCAAGTCCCTGATCCCAGGTGCTGTCCCTCCACTAGCAGGAATCGTAAGCAGCAATCACAACATCCCTAATAAAATGCTGGATAAGGTAATTAGCAGCCATTCAAACAGGATTACGGAGTATGGAACGGCGAATGAGGGAGGTGGTTTGGAATATCGTTCGTCAATGTCACGCCGGGCTGCGCAGTAGCGTTGCAGAAGGGTGGCAAGCCTGTATCATCCAGACCGGAGGAAGGGGGCATGATGCTTTCTACGCTCGACACTACGCATGTGGATGATGAGAGATCGCTTTCCTATGACCCAGACAGCAAGGGCTACCACTCATTTCATACCCCGCCGAGTAACCCGACTCTCGGATCGGGAAGCTGGCTTTGCTCTATGACGGGTCGCACGGCCTACATCACCTCATCTACCCACCATGTATTCACCGGGCATCAAGGTGCGCCTGCATGCGACTCGCACACACTCTCTCTCACATCGCCCGGTTGCAGTTCTCTCCGGAAGCGGACTATCGCCTCACTCGCCCAGCAGGCAGGAAACGCATGCAAGATCCTACACATGCCTAACTAACAGACTTTCGCCTCGCCTTCCTTTTTATGCGCGCACATACATACTCGGCGAGACAAAGTCACTTGATCCAGCTCGCAGCGTCTCACCGAGCAAGCCCTCGTTCGGATTGGTCGCCGCGAAGGAAGATGAGACGATGAACTCTGATCTGGCGAATCACGACCCAAAAGGCCTGCGCAACCCACTGGGAGGCTTGTTGGATCGCACACCACCACACCACATGCAAGCTGTCACTGGAGGACACCAGACTAGCTGGGCTGACAGGCCATTGTGCAGCCTCCAATGCCCGCGTTTGTTTTTTGTTGTTCCAAGCCTTCGACAGGTTGCGCGACTGCGCTTGTTGATCCGATAGTCGAGCTGGAGAGCTCTTGAAACCAGGCCTCGGCGTATCGTGATCCATACAGACCCGCGGCATTGAGACAGGCCAGAACAGAAGACTCGATCCGAACGAGCGGCGGCAACTGGTAAAACACAACCTGGATGACCGCTCAAGCTTGCTATCTTGTTGATGAGGAGGAGCTAGCCGTGTCACCACATTTCATTCACTTTAGCATGCTGTCCTACTGACCCAAAAACGGTGGAAAATGCGTTTCGTGCCTGACCCAGAGCAACTAGCACTCACCCTTGGGAATCGGTTCTTTGGCAGCCAGATCGATCTGGAATTGTCGGTCAATTCGCGCAACAGCCCCGCGGCTGCGTGTCTATCTATCTGTGCGCATGGCTGCTGTTGCTGCTGCTGCTCCCTCCACTCTTTGCGGCTTCCTACATACAACGCACACTGTGACTGTCTGTAACGATCCGTCGTCAAATTGATGACGACTGCTGGCTGGCTGGCCTCTACATGACAGGCCCGGTGCCCCTGACAGGTCTCAGAAACAACAGGATGGGATCTGCTTCTTGTGATCCACGGCCGCGCGACAAGATTACGCAGTTCCTATGACGCTGGCTCGGAGGGAAGCTTGGACGTGGGCATATCTGCTTGTTTCGTACGTTTACGTGTCCGGCGCATTGCTATCTGTAGAGGCGCTTGTTCCCAACCCTCCCAGAATTCATGAATGCGCCTACAGCCGGATTTCTTTCCGGGTCCCCTATCCACAGCCGCTGTGGTATCTTTTCAAACCGTTTCCCATCTTTCTTTTGGGTCAGGCTGGCAAGATCGGGTCGCTTCTCTCCCAGGCGCATCGAAGACGAGACGGACAACAAGATCCCTGTCTCACCCATCCACTGGCGAGTGGCGGGTGCTCTCTCATCGCCCGCTCGCAAGCGCCATTGGACGGGTTGGGAGGAGGACCTTGTTGGGTGAATCCACTCCCCTCACTCTAGGGCGCTGTCCACGTCGTCCTGGCTAGCACAGGGGAGCAACACCCCGATAGGGTTGCGGACCTGAACTTTGTGCGATCTTGACATCTTGGAACTTGACAGACGGATAGCCCCGCGAACCGTGCGATGCGCCGTGATGCGCGCTGGCGGATTGGATAGGCCCCCCTCCCCATGGTTGCTTTGGTGGTTTGGCAAGTCGAGCTTGCGCAAATCGCTACAGCGAGGATCCTAGCGTCATTAGTTGGCACGGGAGCCCACCGTTATGTTTCGGCGCTGCCAGCCACTTCATCGGATTCTCAGCTCCAGTCCACGGATACCAGCTTTTGTATACAGATTCCAAGATGGGTCCGGCTCTCGTGGGAGTGGGAGTGTTCGTGTGTTCGTGTGTGCGTTTGGGTGTGGTTCAGCGGCCGAAGTTCCGGGGCCAAGAGTTGACCTCTTGGGTCGGAGGACGATGACCGCACGACGCATTCCAGAGGTGAGGTGGCGGCGACTTGGGGAAATTACAAGACTCATTGTGCTCCTGCGGTCAAGAATGCAAGGCTCCAAGTCTCTCCTCTTTGCAATAAGTAAAGAGCATCGTTCATCGTTCATGATCAAAGCAAACAAGCATGGCTTCTCGAGGTCGCGGGCGCGGGAGATGATTTGCATGTTCAACGACTTCTCTGAGAACTCTTTCGTCTGTTCCCGATTTAGCCTAGCCCGCTGCGACCATGTTTTGAAGGGGGTCTGGGAGGGGAGATGTTAGAGTGACCATCAGATCCCGGGGTTGGTTTGAGTCGCAAATGTGGGTGCTATCATGAACCTTCTCGACGACAGAGTTCAGGTCTTGTTTCTCCTGGGGCTTGGTGAGAGTTACGGATCTGTTGGTGCGTTCTGCAGAGTTGTTTCCCATGGCGAGAAGGTTGTTCTTGTGCTTTTCGAGCACTCGTTGAACAGCAGCTTCGGACCATCTCATCATCTTGCTGCGCAAACGGATGGTGACCCAGGATCGAGCGAAACAGACCCCAATTTGCACTACCCTTGAAGGTGCCATGGTCCTTGCCACCACTCCACACTTCATTTCAACCATCTGCCTGATTGATGGTTCACCGTCCATGGATGAGCCATGGCTGTGGGCTGGCACTGCTCTGGGCATTTGCGAAGAAGGGGATGGGTTGTCCCTGCCGGCTGTTCTCTGAAGTGCCCGACAGTACGGGCTTTGCGATTCCAGGTACGCAGGTACGGTATAGGCGTGTGGCATGTAGCGCGTGCACGTATTCACGTCGCAGAGACGAGGACAGGCTTGGACAGGACCGATTATGGTGGCACGACACAGGTAAGGCCGTGAAAAAGCAAGGAGCGCATTTATCTGGAGGTGAATGGCAAGAGACAGTGTTGCGCATGTGTTGTGAAGGTTCGGCGACCACAGAGATATAGAGACGGTTTTGCCGAGTGCTTGTACCCCTTTTCTGGCCGTGAATGGCAGCAGATAGAAGCACGAAAGGAAAGATAGTTTGGAGGCTACCTGGGTAGAAATCCCAGGTGTTCACATCCAGTGCATTTTCGAGGTCCGGAAGCACTTTCAGGGTCGCACTTTCAGCGTGTTGCATGTTGACGAGCGCAAGGTGTGAGGTGTCTGGCACGGTGTCGAGTGTCAGGGTGGGCCACAGCGGGCACAGGCGCAGGCGGGCTACCGCGCTATTCGCCGGCTGGGTCTTGAATCTGGAGTCTGGACGTCGAGACAAATCAATCCAGTCTTCCTCGCTCGCCTGCGTCGCCTGCGAACTTCTCCTCTTTCCACCCAGGACCTCCGGACTGTCCACCCTCACCCATCAAACGACCTCAAGTCCACCAGGTGAGCCATTTCCAGCCCATAGCACACCCATTGGGCCCATCTTCAACACCTCACTACTCTCCGCCTCCACCTTACTTCTTCCTGCCCGCGGATCTGGTGCCAACGTCCGGTCGTCGCAGGTGCCGCTGTTCTGTATGTGAAGGACACTCAACTCTCGAGTTTCAAGGCCTCCTCCAAGCCCAACAACAACAGTCGTCTCGTATCCTGGTGAGTTGAACCTGTCCATTCGAAGCATGCGATCGAGGATCCCGACTGGTTTTTTTTGTTTTCTCTCTTCCCATCCCCTCCTCACCGCCGTCCCGCCTACTTGAACGAGTTCGTCTTCCAAGATTCGATCCTCCCACAATCTGTGTGCTGCCGATACCCATCATGGAGCCTTCACCTCGTCAACTACAGCATCTACTCCATCATTTGGACGATCCGAAGCTAAATACTCTCCATACTTTCAGATCCTTTGATTTCTGGCACTCCGGTCGTCTCCCATCGTCCGAGCCTGCCTCCTTGAATGCCGGGAATCGCACGTTGACCGCCCACAACCTGACACGAAACCGAGGCTACAACCACAGTCTCAATCCACTCAGATACGAATAAAGTACATATAACGATCTGAAAACAGCAAGAGGAGGGAAAAGAGGCACATTTCTTGCCTTTGGAGTCATCGTTCTCGACCGCCAAGTCATTTCACTAGGAATGACACCACACAGTCTGATGTCGGCACAATCTCCCGCATCGGACGTCTCCCCAAGAGCACATACCAGTTCTGTCGCTACAGGACACCCAGCCCAGCACCACGCACCCCCCACTCCCTCCGAAGCCCATATTCTTGCCTCAATGAGTCGAGACGCTAGCATCATGGAATTCGCACAACCCCAATATCACCAACCTGCCGTTCCCCGGTCGGTCAAGTTCGAGCTGGTGGAGGACTCCCACCAGTACCGAGCGCGGATACCCATGAGGGTGCAAATTTACCCACATGATACCACCGAGTCCATCATCTCCACCGTCAAGAACTTCTACGGTCTCTACCCTACTCCCACGAGTTGCCCTGGGGTGAGCTTTGAGGACGAGCAGGGCAACACCATCATCGGCCGCTATGAGAACTTCCGCCACAACTCCGTCGTCTATGTTCGCGTTCGGGATGGCCCTCCTACTCCTGGCCCACATGCTCCCCTGGCCAATGGGACGGGCGCACAGTCGTACTATGCTCCAGACGGTTATTCTGCTCATGGTCCTCACCAACAGGACAAACTCATGTCCCGTCCTGGCTCTAGGTCATCCAGGCGGCGCAGCGTGTCCCCGGGCAGTGTCAGTGGACGGCGCAGTGCATCCGCGGGCACTAACAGCAAGAATGCTCGCCCCCGGTCCAGCAAGAATCGTGGAACTGGGTCTCAGACAAATGGCGACAACCTGAATGACAGCATGAACGGATACAGCAGTGGTGATGGTGCTCCTAGCTCTTCCTCCGGAAAGCCCAAGGAGCTCGGTAGCACTGAGATCAGCCTTGACAACATAGTCGAAGGCGGCCGTCGCAAACGGGCCAAGTTTGAGAGCTCGGTAAGTTACTCGATGGAAGGCCCTGCCAACGTTGCCACAGATTGGGAGGGAGAAAAAAACAGACGTGTCGCTAACGACAGCAAATGTAGGAGCTGCCCCTTTTCGCACCTCCTCAAATGCCTGCTGCCATCTCCAACCCTTCCGTCTCCCCAGCTCGTCGGATGGAGTACAACCGAGCCTCCCTGCCCTTCGTGCAACCGGGCCATAATCCCTTCACAAACCCACGGGTGCTACAGTCTCCTCAGAACCCCAGCCATGGTTACAATGGTCTGAGCGTGTACCCAACGCCGTCAACTGTGGCTCGATCTTCACGAGGCACTGTGGGCTACACCGCTAGTATGGGCGTTGGTCCTTCAATGGGCATACTGGCGACTCCGGATCCCACGGTGGGAAGCTGCATGTCCGAGGAAGATAAGGATGTGGCCATGCAGTTGATGCGACTCGGCGACATCTCCAATATCTCACATGGTCGCACATCGGCCTCGACATTGGACGATACCTTCAGTCGTAACGCTGACGCGGCTTCCTCGACTGGCGCTACTAGTGAGGGCGAGAGCGAGAGCGAAGCAGACGAGAAGCCACCCGTGCGCAAGCAGAAGCTCGACACAACCGGAGCTAGCAAGAAGGTCTACCTTACTACGGAGACACACTTCAGCCCTGTCCATGCCGATTTAGACGCGAGCGACGAGGAAGATTGTTATTCAGACAGCCCTGCAGATGGCAGCATGGCCGCTCCCAAGCTCAAGGCTCTCAAGGCCTCGAGTGGCTCCAAACCTCGCCCACAGCCTAGCGGCGCAAGGCTCAAGACCAGCAAGGCTCCCAAGTCTATCAAGACTGCCACTGGCGCCAAGGTTAAGAAGTCCGGCTCCGTGGCCAATGGGCCCATGTCACCGACCTCCCTTCCAGCATCTCGGAAGCCATCTATCGTGTCGAATCCCGGCGCTGCCACCCTGCCTGTTGGCGAGCGCGGCGAGGATGAGCCTGACCTGTCGACCAAGCCGCGTTGCCAGCGGTGCCGCAAGAGCAAGAAGGGGTGCGACCGACAGCGTCCATGCGGTCGATGCCGAGACGCTGGCATTCCTGCTGAGCTGTGCATCAGTGAGGACGAAGGCAATGGCCGCAAGGGCCGGTACGGTCGACACATGGGCGTGCCCATCAAGAAGGAAGACATGCCCGACATGCCGACTCTCGGCAACCCGCTGCTTCCTGCGGCTCCCATTGCGACGGCACCAGCGGCACTCTCTGCTACTGTCCTGGCTGGTAAGGACAAGAAGCGAAAGAGGTAGAACGGACCAAGTTGTTCTTCTCTCGATATGTTATACTCCACAACCTCAGCGATGGAGCATTTCGAGGCTCTCAATTGTGTGAACAGTGACGGCGGCATACTACAAAACGAGATCATGTTGTGGAACGACAACATGTCAGGCGAGGTGGATCCAAAAGTGCTTTCATGCGATCAATGTGTCTATTGCCTGGGCCTCGCGGTCCGAGACACCCAAAATGCAGTCTCTTCAGGCGGCACTCAAAACTGGCGACGGCTTTGACATCGATCAGCCGTCCTTCCGCTCCTTTACTATACCCGGTCGGATTTGGGGGAGTTGTTGGCATTCTGTCAATTCAGGGTTTTCATGTTTTGTCAATATGGCGTGCCTGTGTGTTTGTTTCCTTTGTGTCCTTGGGAATCGCGCGGACTCTGGATTTTGGCTTTTGCGCAAACTGCCACGGATGGATCACTACCTGTCAGATTGGCGAGGCTTCCAGAAGCTCTTGTTAACCCCAGCGCATCCGGGGCGCAGTCGAGATTCGAGGAGAAGGCTGTGGTCAAGGGGGTTCAGAAGTGGAGTCTGGCAAAATTGGGAGTGGAGCAAGCAGGGAGAGCACAGTGATGCTGGAGGACCGGGCGGTGTGTTGGTGGCGGTCAGCTTGTGATGACACTGACGAATCGACTCTAGCCTTGCGCCGGGTCGATTCGGCTCGTTTTCACGAGGCTGAGAAGCTCTCTCTATTTTTGGTTTTAGCTTTCGAATCACTCCTTTTCGTTATAATTTGCGACGCGTGGGGGTTCATCGTCTCAAATTGGCTGCCTGTTATTGTTGCACTCTTGGGTTTGGCTTTTCTCTCCTTGTTATGCTTTGGCTGGCGGGCGGTGCGGTGGCAGAATCCTATGTTGTCGGCGAACTTTGAAACAAATCAAACTTTATTCAACAAGTGTAGTTCGGACAAATACAATCCTGCTGCTTCTCAACTGAAGACTGTTCGGATTGGCTTGTTATGCGACGAGTGAACGAGTCTCTGTTTGTTTTTGGCCGCTTGCTTCTGCATGCGCATCGTTCCTCAACCTGCGACGTCGAGCCGATCCCGTTTCGCCTCGAGGTGCCCCTCCCTAGAAGTCTCTCGTGGGACAGCATCATGGAACCGAGGAGCTTCGTATTAGTTGAAACAGAGTTTTTTTGCAGGAATTAACAATTTCCTACAAGATGTTATATTCACTCCATTCGTATCTCACCCATGAAGAAGACATTTCCCATCTCTGAACGCAACACCGTTTTGCGCATCAGACCCCCCCCCCTCTCCTCCCTAGAACCGTTTTATCTCGACGCAGACTACCTAAAACCGCCAGCCCCCCATCATTTACCGCTGCCTCCAGCCAATCATAACCTGGCTGCCCCTCCATTCGGTAACAGCCCGTCGAAAGAGGCGCGGCACCTGCCGTCCGTTCAACCAGGGCTTTGCTGCCTGTCCGGGCTTAGTGCAAGAAGCTTAATTTAGCGCATGAGCAGGGATATGGCTTCGATGGGAAGTCCCCTAACCCCCCCTAAACCTCTGCAGTAGTGCAGTGGTTTAGGGGGGGTATTGGTAGGGGCAAACTTCTTGTTTTTTAGACATTGTATACCGCTTACTCATGGTGCACCATAAAAGTAAGTGAGGGTTCATTTTCTGATGTACAGGGAGCTGGTGGTTACTTACAATATGAGAGAAATATGGTTATCTTTGGACGGAACTGCCTTTAGGTAGACC
>MUZJ01014233.1:0-25811 GCA_003012975.1 Juglanconis juglandina | reverse complement strand
GGGATAAGGGGCAGGGGGGGGGGGTCCGAGCGTGTCTGGATGCGTTGGCTTCTCGCATATCACGAGCTATAAGAGTCTCGACAGGAATTTAATACAGAACAGTATATGTGAGCACATGACCATATCGGTACCGAGGATTTGTCCCCGTGACACACGAGACTAATCGTGCGCGTAAGGCTGCTCTAGTGAAGACATTGATAAGTGGTGTTGGCGGTATGGACGGAAACCAAAACGCTGCCAACCCATGCGAACTGAGCTATTCCTTTGGCTGACAAGAAGTCGGGAAAACATAGAGAGATATCCTCTAGGTGTAGATCTCATCTGTGAAGCCGTTGAACTCTAGCCCAGCCTTCGCAATATCCTTCACATCGCCCAAGAAGTCCAGCGGCATCTCGACCAGCGTGCCACGGACACGGCTAAGCCACTCCTTCAGCTCCCCGATACCGCCGGGGAACTCCTCCCGGACCACATGACCGTACGGGACCTTCTCTGGACCCTCGGGCTCCTTCTTGTCCTCCTCCTCGTCGGAGTCGTCCTTCTCCTCCTTCTTCTCCTTCTCCTCGTCACTCCCCGGCAGGTAGAAGTACTTGCTGAAGAAGTTGTCATAGTCTTCCCACGTCCTGACGGCATTATTGGGCACGTTGTGGAACGCCTTGCTGAACACCTCGGTGTTGGTCCGCGCGGTGCCGCGCCACAGCTCGTCGAACTCGGGGCTCATCGGGTCCGCGACCAGCCGGTCGGCCGGGCTGTCCCAGTCGTACTCGTTGGGGCCCTTGGTCACGGGGCGGAAGTTGGCGTCGGGCCGGTCCCAGCGCTGGTCCGGCAGCAGGCCGAGGTGCTTGCGGAAGAGCTGGCGGCGCAGCGAGGCGGCGAACTTGGACGCGGTCCACGGCTGCCCGCCCATCTCGGCGCGCACGGGCGTGGGGTCCTCGATCACCACGGCGATCTCGCTGTCGTGCGTGCCCAGCTGCGACCGATCGTTGAGGTTCGCCGACCCGCAGATCACCAGCCGGTCGTCGGCGATGAGCACCTTGGTGTGGATGTACAGCTCCTCGGACACGTACGCGTCCATCTCGGTCTGCCCGTCGCCCTCCCACGGGAGCGAGTTCAGGTCCGGGCCCTCGGCCATGTACGCCGAGGAGATGGTGTCCCAGGTCTGGTCGTCCTGGCGGCCCGCGGCCTCCTGGTAGCGGTGGTACTGGGAGCCGAGCCCACCCTCTGTCGTCTCGTTGCGCTTGTAGCCGTCATACCCGCTCTCGACGGTGTCGTCGAACTCGCGACGCGCGTCGTCGTAGCTCACGCCGGACTCCTCCTCCGCGCGGCGCATCGTGTTGGAGACGTTGAGCCGGTCATAGTTGCGCAGGTTGTAGAACGAGATGTACCTGCTGGGGTCGTCGATGCCGCCCGCCTGGAGCTTCTCCAGGATGGAATGGCCGCCGCGGTTGATGCTGAAGTACTGGAACTCCATGATGGCGCGGGTGCCGAGGGCGCCGTCGGACTTCAGGTCGCCGGCAAAGGCCGGGACGGCGGGGATGGCGACGATGACGCGGAAGTCTTCGCCGGCCTCGTGGGCGCGCAGGATGCGGTTGACGATGGCGCCGCCGATCTTGTTGTACACGGGGCGCTGCTCGTCGTCGGTGGCGGTGATGAAGAACTGGTTCTCGATGTAGATGAACTTCTGCGCGTTGGTGATGGCCTCGATGTAGGCATTTGCGATGGAGTGCTCGGTCGGCCGGCCAGCGGACCAGGCCGTGCAGCTGCGGCACATCTGGATGTGCGCGCCGTGGTCCTGTTCCTCGCGACGCTCCGCATGGCCTTGCTCCTCGCCCCATATGTAGCCGAAGTGCTTGCTGAAGTGCCGGTGCAGGCCGCCGAACATCTCGCCGGCCTCGCGCTCACCCTGGTCGATCAGCCCCTCGGCGGGAGGGGCGTGCTCCAGATGGTGCTCGAGCTTTTGGTACTTGGCGGCAAGGTCATCGGTGTTGTACTTTTGACCGAAGATGTAGTTCCTTCGGAATGTCAGTTTTCCACTAGATGGTATGTCTGGGAGTTGCAACTCACCATCGTTCTTCGAAGTGCAAGACTTGACTGTTGACGATGGGGCCGGTCATGGAGATGCTAATGTCGGACCAGCCCATCCTGGAGTACTTGGAGCGGTCCACTACTCAAAGCATCAGCACATGCGCTTGGAATCGAATAGGTTACAAAGAGTGAGGTCTTACGCTTGTTCTGCTCCCACTTATCCACGCCATCGAAATCATAGATACGAGCGTTATTGAAGTCCTGGCCGGGGAAGATGATGCCATCGATGTTTCCAGGGTGGGCATCCGCGATCGGGTGGGTGCTGGTGTCCCAACGACCGTAGCCTGTACACACACGATCAGTCTTTATCCTTCGCGTTCGTTATGATATTGCAGAACTCACAAGCATCCAGACCGCCCATGAAGCTGACCTTCTTGTCCACAACGCACAACTTCTCGTGGTGGGACCAGAAGAGCACGACATCGTCACTGGTACCGTACAGCGTCTTCAGCGCATCCTTAGAGAGCTTCGACAAGCTGAACGCGCCAAGTGACAGGTTCGAGAATGCGGTCTTGAGCTCGGCGCCAATTTCTTGGCCAGAGGGGGCGTGGTCGGGGTGTCGGAACACCTTGATGTTCTCGTGGAGAGACTCCAAGTGGTGTTTGGTGTGCTACGGGATTGTCAGCCCGTCCGTTTCGTAAGCATGGACCAAGGGAGCTCCGGGATGATCTTACTTTAGAGTTCACTGGTCGGTGAGAATTATCAGCACGAATCATCACAATATGGACGCAGAATAGATATGCTCACGTGTCAAGGCCGGCTCGACCTCCTTAAAAACGATAATCTTGATCTCTACGCCTCGCTCAGCCGCGGCCTGGAGCATGTTGTCCAAGCGGTACCTGTTGTTCTTGGCAGGGGGCCTGCGAAGATACAGCTCAGGGGACAGCCACCAATCCATGATGAAGATGCTCTCTTGGGCCTCTGGAGTTGTTCGGCAGCATTAGCATCGTGGCCCTCATCTATCCCGATGTACATCCACCAGGCTTTCGCCATCTCCCCGGATCGGATGATTTCTGACCTTCAAGGGCCTCCGAGAGAGCCCAGAAATAGGTGCACCCATCAACGTGCCACTTCACATGGCCGGACGTCTGCGGCGCAAAGCTCTGGAAGCGGTTCTCCTTGTGCTCGGCGTGGAGGTCGTGGCACGCCTCGCCCTCGTGGGTGTGGGAGTGCTTCTCGTCCTCGGAGCCGAAGAGGCCCGCGACTTTGCGGAAGATATCCATGTTGAGTTTACTTCTGAGTGTTGCTGGAAGAGAAAAGAAGTAGGTTAGGACGCAAAAAAGTAATAAGCAAGGACTGTCAGGACACGTCTTGTTTATAGGCGTGTCGTTGGTATAGGCACTGTGGAGCCGCCGGTTTTCCGTTTGGACATGAGGTCAGAGTCAGGGGTAGCTCCACGCAAGCCACACACAAGTCTCCACGAGAGCTCTACCTGAGATCTCTAGGCCAGAACTGCGGAATGCTCGGTCGTTTGGGTCGTTTGGGTCGTTTGGGTGACTAGGGTGGTGTCTGCCGGGGACGAGAGGGCTAGATGTACTTGGTAGATCAAATGAAGAGCCAAAGTTAATCTTATGAAGATATCGTATCTGTTCCCTTTCCCCGACAAAGAAAGTTTGGAATCCTGCCAACTCATCAGTAGTTGTGTGTTCCTGCTGAATGCCCCTCGTCAGAAGCTTGACACTTTGCCCTCCGGAGCTGAGGGGTCGAAACACGGAGTCCCTGCAAATCAGGGTCTTGGCTTGCATAAACTGGAACCCTCACTGCCACTGTCCGGGATCCATTCTGAGCGGTGAATCGCCTCTCTCGTCAATCTCGAGATATCGCTCTGACGCAAGCCGCTCGTTGGTGACGGAGGCCTGTCAGTTTGTCACCGGATTGATGAGTGGCTTCCTGGAATCCAGTCACCATTGGGTCCAGCCAGCATTGATGAGGTCTTGGTACTGCGCCGCCATCTCTGTCTTGCAGCCTGTGGCCAAACAAACTATAAGCTCTGCAACGGGCTGCTTGTCTGAGCTCCGTGTCCGATCCGCGTGTCCGAGCTGATATGTGTTACTTCGCCCAGTCCTTCCGGAAGCCAAGCTGACAAGCTTTGCGTATTGAATGCGACGTGGCAGTACTCCAAATTCATCGGATATTTCATATCATCATATGGCCCTGAATCAAGGTTTGCTTGAAGTCGATCATATTGAACGTCGAACTCAAAATTCGCAAGACAACTCTTCAGGCGCCATGCCTAAATAACGGTAGGGCTGAGTTCGTCAGCGCTAGCCTCATCGACCACAGTCCAAGACCCCAACAAGCTATAAGCTGCTGTATGGCAGATACGTTGCGAGGTTATGAGTGAGGCGGCGGCTGCCATACAAGAGTCTCGCCATATTGCCATTGGCAATGCAGGTCAGTTCGCTTTGGGCAAGACGGCAATTGGCATCATAATATCGTTCCACAACACGCGTGCACATGATGACCGGACCAAGTGGCTCACACTGAAGCGAGCTCCCACATCCTGGGCGCATGTTTCCTGTGCAGATTCTTTGCTGTGTCGTCTAGACGTGGAGACGCCTGGTCACGGCATATACCCGAGACATCGGAACAATCTACACGGCATCGGCCTAGGACGGAGAGCCTTGTGTACAAGTACACCGTGTGAGTAGCTTTTCGGCTGTTTGGAAGAGCAACGAAAGCCTGGTACACGGGATCGTCGCTGTTAAGTTTGGCTGGGTTGGAATTCTCCCTTGTCCGCAGTCGAACGTTGGTCGAGGCCAGGACAGTCCTTTAGTGGGAAGTGATCTTGTGCCAAGTGTCACTCTGCTTCGAGGCTAAAGAGACAATGTGGCCTCTCCCTCGAGGTGACGAGACGCTGCATTCACAAGCGGTAGTGCCCGAGGAAAATGCGACGCTCCAAGGACGCGAGTGGGTGGCATTGTAGAGGCGTCCAAGAACATGTCAGGGTAGAGAATGAAACCCAACGTATACGTAGACAAGCAATGGTGCTTCATCCACTAAGTGAGTCCTAGAGAGACGATGTCTCTGAAATGATCTCCCCAGCCAAGTTCTGACTGGAGCCTGGCAATGCGAGTCTCCCGGTTCTTCCAGTCCTCTGTGGATAAGGGAAGTTAGTTGTTGCGTACTCCCGACAACGTGAAAAGCTCGATCCTCAAACTGATGACGGCAAAGCTTTCCAGGCAGGTCTCCAGGCCATTGGGGAAAGGGCAACGAATTGGGCGGTGGCTTGCTTCCCAAGCACCAAGTTTTAGAAGTTTACTAACGAGGCAAAGACCATGTCAATAAATCCAGAACACTTGTTCCGGAGATGAGCGACGCCTGGGTGCCTGCAGTACAGGTTCTCCCAACAAAAACAGAAGAAGAAGAAGAAAAGAGGGGGAAACGGAAAGGAAAAAAGAAAGGAAAAAAGAAAGGAAAAAAGAAAGGAAAGAAAGGGATCGCCGCGGAAAACGTTCGCTTCTTTCCGAAATGTGACGAGTGCTCGGTTGCACTCTAGACCCTCATATAACGTGCTAGCCGCGTCAGATATTCTGCTCCAGGACTTGGTGATGCACGCTCTCTATCTGAGGAGCCACATATCCAGGTCACCATCGCTTCTAGGTCTGAGGTATCCGTGAAGACTTGCCACCATACTCGCCACTCCAGGCATCAGGGGTAGACCAGTTCCGTCAAGTCGTTTCTCAGAACCTCCTGGTGTAGCATTAAAAGCCGAGCTCGCACCTGCAGCCATCCCAATCGGTGATGGAAGCGTCATCTGCAAATTTGCAGATGTGACCGTAGCCAGCGATTCGATGATCTGGATATGTGTCCTTTGAGAGCCCCGTTCGGTGGAACGCAGACCAAGGGGAGGCGCAACCGTTATAGTATCTCAAGCACTCCTGCCGACGGGTTCGGAGAATGAGGGATGTGCTGTTCTATGCTGTGACCCATAGTGACGAGAAACCAGGCGTGCTCGACATAAACCGTGACAGAACCATCACTGCACCCTGGTGACAGGGACCTCTTGTCCGGAGATGACGATGTGCCAGCATCTCCTTGAGATTGCCAACAGGTCAAAGTAATCTTGTCCTTCCAGCTGTGTCCGGGTCCCCTAGTACTAAGGCCCACTCGCTGGGCTCTGCACTCTAATCATGCGCCAGAGTACATGGCGTTCCACGCAGAGCTGGTCAGACGTTTGGCCCCGTGACCTGATCACCCTCAAGCGAAAGAGTCATATTCCCCAGGCCGGCAAGCGAATTATCCGGTCTGTGTGCTCGGTGATTGGAGGCTCGTCCAGCAATGGCCCTCGGTGAGAGAAGGTTGAGTCCTCTTATGAGCTGCAGCTCTCCGGTGGCTTGAATGGTGCTACCATCTAAGCGATCCTCGCAATAGTCTCGACGTATACCTAATCCCAGGTGCTTGTCAATGTCCTCTCAAATGTCGAGAATGAAGAGCTGTGGACGGCTCTAGGGAGGCATGGTTCCTCAAGATGGACTGGACTGTGACGTGTCAAGTCGTCCACCCATGTGCGGCGGAAATGACGGTTGTCCGTCGGTTGCTGATGTTCAGGGGCAAAGATGCGGTGGATTCCCAAGCATGGGGGCAGCTTGCCCTGTATCACCAACATTGTCCACGCACGGCGGTCGAGGAGCTGACATGTCGGTTCCGAGATACGACCGTTCGTAGATATCATGTTGGTTCAAAACAGCGGTGTGTTTGCGAAGCAACAACAACTGAGCGACCAACGGCTCTTAAGGTCGTCCAAATCCAGCATCCAGCTCCTCAGTATCGCCTGAGACAGACGTCCCCGTCCCAGAAGCAGGACCGCATCTCTCGTAGCTGCAGCTGACTCTGGTGCCGGAAGGCAACGGGTCGTTGCTTTGCCACTTCATGTTGTGACTGACTCCGCCAGCTGCCTTGGCTCGGTCAAATCCACCAGACTATCCGCTCCCGCAAGATGGTCATCAGAGCTGTCGGTTGCTCGCATGACAGAGCTCAGGCACTGGAATCTTGGCTCCCAGGCTGGAAGTTTCGCCGGAGATAGGACAACTGCATTGTGGTTTTTCCGGGTCTCGTCCCGTGGAAGGACCTCAGGGCGGATGCACATTTCCGTTGCGCACTGAGCTGTAGGGGAAAGACGAGGAGAGTGAATTCCGGAGGCTGGCAGGCTACCGATCCGAGTCGCACAGCTTCGCTCGTGCCTTGTCCTGCACATAGGAAAAGCAATTTGTGCAAAACAAAAGACAAATCATGACAAAAGAGTAGACTCGAGAAGGGATATGGAAGGAGACGGAATGGGCGTGCGCGGAGGAGACGGAGTCGAGGTCGTCAAAAGTTGTGTGACGGGAGGAATTGGGCACAGAGACATCTAGAAAATGTCCCGAGATCTTACAAAGATTTCGGAATGTCGCTCGGTGGCGGCAGGGCCTGAGATCGGCAGCGGGTACCCGTCCCAGCGGGCCAGTCTCGTCCAATAGCGCAGTAGCACTCAGCCTTACAGCATGCGAGGCACCCCTGCCCGTACCTGACCATCACTGCAACCCAGCAGGTTGCAAGCTGCAGTGATAGTCTCACCCCCTGGAGCCACCCAATCCATCTCCTAGCCTCCCATGTGAACTACCTTGAACAATGTTGACTCTCACTCACAGCATCTGAAATTGACATCCCACCCTTCTCTGCCTAGGCGCTAGTCCGAGGACTCTTGATAGTAATCTCGCTTCCGCAGCTTCATATTCTCTGCAAATGGATACTTAAACGGACCCTTGGCCCGCCATCCTCCGACCCAATCTTTCGAGCCTTCCGGCGGACATCAACCGTCCGTACCTGTCAGAGAGTGCTGTAGAGCGCCACCACCTCGAGCGCCGCAAACTTACTTCTTTTTTGTTGCTCATCTGTCACGCCCTCACTTCAAGAGGCCAGCAGTCTGTTCTGGTATTTGGACCAGGGAAATCGCCCCGGGGCCCTCGGCAGATACTCGCGCAACACTCCATCCGAAAGCACCGAGATCCTCTTATCCTCCGAAGCCGTCCCTCGAAGTCCAAGGCCCCTTGACAACTGTTCTCGAATAGTGAAACCTTTCCGATTCAGCCACTCTACTTTTCTGTCTCCCGCCCACCATGTCCGGCCCGGGCACAGCCAGAACCCAGGTCTTCAATGCAAGGGAGCATGTCCATCTGACTGTCTATCTCGCGGGCATGCACGGCCAGTGCATCACATCAGACAAGATGACCGGGACGTTCATGCCCCCCCTCGACCACGAGAAGCTCCTCAGGTGGTGGAAGGACCGCATCGCCGAGGCCACCGCCGGCACGAGGATCATCATCATGCTGTTGAACAACCTGGACCCCGACAGCAAAATCCAGCCCGATCACCTGGTTGGTGTCGTGATGCTCGCGATTCCCTATGTCGAGACTGGTCCTTTCCGGGCCGCCGTCGAGAGCCTGCTCATCAGTAACAAGTATCGGCGACGGGGTGGCGCCCACACGTTGCTGAAAGCCGTGGAGGAGCAGGCCGTGATAAGGGGCAAAACGCTTCTGGTAAGCTCTCTTTTGGTGTTTTCTCCCAACTACTAGTGCTATATGCTCACAATGCCCCCAAAAAGATGGCAGAGATGGAGAGTGGGACACCAGCCGAGACTCTGTTCAAGCAGCACGATTACCAAGAGGCCGGCAAGATACCCAACTACAGCCTCAAGCCCGACACTGGCGAGATGAGGGATGCTGTGTTCCTGTACAAGAACCTCGCTCACTAGAGGCTTGGCGAGTCAGAGTGGTTCAAACACCACAGATCCCCAGAGGAGAGCGCGGACTATTGTCTCTCGGCCCAATGGAGGCGTAATGCGGAGTCCGGACCATTGCGGAGGGACAGAGAGGCGGTTGCAGAGCGGGAGGCTTCTGATATATAAGGTCTTGCGGACGTAGGTAAAATCAGCAGCGACAGACACACTTTGGTCAGGAGGTATGGGTAGACAGCTGGCATCAAGGAGAAGGAAGACGGGATGGGCGTTGAGGAGGAGGACGGCTCGGAAAGTACTGTCAAGGAATGGGATTGGGATGGCATTGCGAAGACTTGTTTCCGAGAGGCACGAAGACGGCATACTGTACCACTTTTTATTCGGTTAGAGCAGGATTATCGGAGGCCAGGCGCCATGCCCGCGCGTGGGCGCCTGGGGCTCTCTGTTGAAGAGCATCGTAAAGACGCCAGACGCGTCTTGGAACTGGTACACCACCAGTGGCTTAATGAATGCATGGTTAATCGGAGCTGTAAAGCTGTATTTTCACAATAGCTTGGACAGCATCAAGACATTAAGATCGCTTCTAAATCTTCACCTCTTTTCTGCTTTCTTTCAAGTTTTCCTCTCATCCTTCTTACAGGAGAAAGTTCAACATTTACTATAATATTAAGTAGGAGTCATCTTCTGCCTAGATAGCTTCTAGAGTCTAATAAAAAAAATACAAAATTTTTAGGGATTAAAAATAACACCCATATATTAACCTCTAATAAAATAGGTTAAGATTCTAGTAATAATAAGCCTAAGAGCGTTTCTTTATAGCTAGATTAGTTAAAGAGATAAAAATTCCTAAAGTTCTAATTTTATAGGAGATTTGGAATCTAAAAAAATCGAATTTTAGGAATTTTTATCTCTTTAAGTAAACTAGCTATAAAGAAACGGTTTTACGCTTTTTATTACTAGAATCTTAGTCTATTTTATTATAATTTAGTATATATAAGTTATTTTATAAACCTGAATTTCTGTATTTATATTTTATATTTCACAACTCTAGCTCTCTTACTATAAATAGTTTTATATATTTTAGATGCTAAGCTTTCGAGTATTCTCTACTATATAAAGGAAACTATTACAGCTTTTAAAGCTATATTAATAGCTTAAGAAATAATAACTACTTATATAGTTTAGATTATCTTTAAGAAAAAGACTATTAAGTTATTTTTATTAAGTATAATTAAATAGATAAATATATATACAATATATGCTAAAAAGATATAGTAAAAAGATTTGTTTAATAGCTGAATATGCTAATTGTCGAGAATATGCTAGTTGCAGGTATGCTGAATAGGGAGGGGGTGAGCCTATACTACTATGCACTATGGTAGGTCTCTAGTATATGAGGCCTCCTGTCCATTCCTGGCATCCGAGGCAATAGGCGGATGAGATCGTGAGCCTTCTCGCCGCCATCCAAACAGTCCAAATTTCCCCAGCACCTGCTTCCACTGTCCGTATCTCCGACCATGGCAAACCTGCAACTAATCTTGAAAGTTGGAGAGAGAGCATGTGTGAGAGTGCAAGAGAGTGCAAGAGAGAATGGCAAAAAAAAGAATACCAGTTCATCCCAACTACACCCCGGGCACGCTATCGCTAGACCAGACCAGCCAAGAGTCCACTCACGCATCCTTCCAAGGTCCGCTGTTCTAGGGCACGCATCCCAATTGACCTGTAAGAATGCAGCTCTCGGGCAGGTGGGGGACGCGCGTGCAGGGGACCCGCGGTGATCGCTCGCCTTCATCGCGAACTTCCTTTTTGGTCCCTGGTCTACGACGATAAGTAGGTGGACACGGGGGCGATAGCGTCGCTGGGTACCTAGGGTATAAAAAAGATGTGGTGAATTCATGAAAATCTGTTCTCCTTTCCCCCTCCGTTTCTTCGAGTTATCGTGAAGATGCATCGCTCCGTGACGTCCTCACTCATCCTCACCGCCTTCGCCGGCGAGGCTGCGGCGAACATCTACGGCCGGAGTCTTTACGGCGAGAGCACGGCGAACCACACCTGTCAACTGTGTATGTTCTCACTCCGCTTACAATCCCCTCGAGAGAGAACAATCCCCTCGAGAGAGAGAGACAAAGGTTAATGCGCAAATCGCAGACGATCCGATCCAGTCATGCTCGTCCGGCGCGCAGGCCAACATCACGGACACGTGCTGCACAGAGACGTACGGAGGCCTACTCGTATGTTTTTTTCCACAGGAGAGACATACCGGACCTGTGCTTCTTACTGCATGGGCTCTGCGAAGCTGACTTGGAAAATGAGCATAGTTGTCAACCCAGTTCTGGGATACCTACACGGGCCTTGAGTCCCAGGGACAAATCCTGCCCAAGGACTCCTGGACTCTTCATGGACTGTGGCCTGACTTCTGCGATGGTAATTACATGCCAGCCTCTCATAACCCGGGTGTCCCCCCCTCCTTTTCTTCTTCTTTTTTTTTTTTTTCCACCATGCATGCTAACGACTCATTCCAGGCTCCTACACGCAGTATTGCGACCTGAGGCAAGTTCTCCCTCCAAGCACAAACACGCACGCACGCACGCACACACGCGGGGCTCGGGCGACATCTAACCTTCCTCCTCCCACAGCCGCCAATACGACCCCTCGCCCTCGCCCAACACCACCACCGGCACCTCCACGGGCACGCCCGTGCCGCCCTACAACGGCTCGAACATCGGCACCTTCCTCGCCCCCTTCGGCAAGGCCGACCTCCTCGCCTACATGAACACGTACTGGGTCTCGCAGGGCCAGCCCAACCCGGACTTCTGGGGCCACGAGTTCTCCAAGCACGCGACCTGCTACAGCACCTTCGACGTCGCCTGCTACGGCCCGCAGTACGTGCAGCACCAGGACGTGGTCGACTTCTTCGAGACCGCCATCGCCTGGTACCGCACCCTGCCCACGTACCGGTGGCTCGCGGCCGCCGGCATCGTCCCCAGCAACACCACCACGTACTCGCTGAGTGACATCCAGGCGACGCTGACGGAGGCGTTTGGCGCGGTGCCGTACCTGGCGTGCACGGGGGCCAAGAGCGAGGATGGGAGTGGGTACACAGCGCTGAGTGAGGTTTGGTACTGTAAGTGTTCCTGCAAAGTGATGAAGCATGCATGCATGGGCGAGGTTGGGAATGGTGGAGAGGGATGAGATGCTGACTGGGCGTGAACAGATCACCATGTCATCGGACGGCCACAGGATCGGAACAAGGTACCTGTTGCGGCGAATGCGACGGGGGGTAGCCTGGGAAACTGCGCGACAACGCCGGGGGCGATTTATTATTACCTGAGGACGAATGGCTCAGAGGCATGATGATGGGATGGTCTCGCGAGCGAGGGTCGCTTCCCAGGTATGCGAGTCCTCTCAGGTCCCGAATGGACATATAGCGCGGCCAAAACGTACATATATATAAACATGGTCATCTCGCATCGATGCAGGGACAGTACGTGCCGCGAGGAACGATTCTAAGCCATTATGAAACCCCATAATTAATTCCAGACGGGGGCAAAGAAGAGTATTGCGCAACCGCGACTGCGCGCCTAAGACGGTTTCCACATAGTGATCACAATCGGACGAACTCGCCCATGAACTTTCCAACCATTAGAAAAGTGATCGGTCCTCCTCCTACTCCTCGTCATCTGCCAGCTCCTCCACCCTCGGGGCCGTATAGGTCCTCTGTCGTGACTCTGAATCCCCCGTAGCGATCTGCGTCTCAGTAGCGGTGGTCGTGGCACTGGCTGGCAGGGGCTGGCCGGTAGTAGCGGCGAAGGTCGACTGTGCACTAGCGCTACCGCCACCTCCTGAGGAACGACTCTTCTTCTTTTTCTTCGTAGTCTGTTTGCTGTAGTTAGTAAAGGTATCCTTGTCTCCAGTCTTGGACAAATGGCTCGACTCACCTCATGCCAGGCCCACACAGGCTTGAAAGAATCCATAAACGAGACGTCCTCCCACAAATTCGGGAAAAGCCAGAGACCGGGAGAGACCACAAAATAGGTGATGGCGAAGAGGATGACACGGAAGATCGCCATAGCAAAGAAAGCAGCCAGCAGCCACAGGAAGGCCCAGCTGAGGTAGTAGACGCCCTGGCGCATCTTCAGCGGCCACAGCGGGTACAGGACCAGAGCGAAGATGGCGATCAGCGCAAGAACGGCGTAGACCTTGCGCTTGACCTGGCTGCCCTCGTACAGCCATGCGTAGTACATGTCGTCGCCAGCGTCCTGTTGGCCGACAATTTTGACGTTCCAAAGGCCCTTGACGCGCTTCTTCGGCGGGTTGGGCAGGCTTTTGGGATCGATCTTCTCGACGCGCAGGGCCAACATAGACATGGGCAGCAGCTTGAAGGCGTTCTCGAGGGAGGCGCGGTCTGTGATCTGGGGCAGAGCGGGGTTCTTCTTACGGGCCTTCTCGTAAGCAGGGGACTGCAGGGCGCGGAGAGCTCGCTTGACTGTAGCGCATAGGGTCAGTATCGTATCGATTCCAGCATGGCTGGTAATGACATACCTCTGAACATGTCCTTCCGCTCGCCATTCAGGATACACGTGCGAGGCTTGAGCTCCTGGCCGCGCAAGAAGTTCGCCATGGCGATGGCAACCGGGTTGGGCGGGCCGGGGGTGATGGGCTGGGCGACGCCGGGCTGTGGGCCGCCCTGGGGAGGTCGTTGGCCTTGCGGTGGTCCTTGACCCGGCTGTCCCCCCGGTTGTCCTCCTTGCTGTTGTTGTAGAGCCTGCTGCTGCTGGGCGCGTGCAATCATGGCGGCTCGCTGCGCCTGGGCCTGCTGTTGGACACGTTGCATGATGGTCTCGATGGGGACGCCTTCTTTGGCGGCCTGCTCTGCAACCTTGGCCTCGAATTCCGCCTTGGCTTGGGTCTGGTACTGTCTGATCTGCTCGAGCTGCTCGGGAGTAGGTTGCTGGCCGGGCTGGAGCCTCATGCCCGGGGGCAGTGGGATCGGAATGCGCATGCCTGGGCCAGGCATAGGCATGCCGCCGGGGGGCGGAGGGGCGGCCATTGTGGTAGGTTTTTGCTTTGTTCGGGCAAGAAAGACTGGACAGAATGATACTACGTCGAAGGCGCAAGGAGAGAAGTGAGGCTTTTGGTAAAAGTGGTGGGCAGGAACTAGGTTGGGTTTGGATGGAGGATTTGCGACAATGAATCTTCAAGCTTCATTTCAGGCGAGAAAGTGGCAGCTGTCCTTGACTCTCGGGAACGGCAAGCTGTTCACTTCCAAACGCGCTACCAGCGCCGGGGTTCGCCTGGCTTTGTTTCGGCGACTCTTAGCTCTTAGTGCTCGGGGGTCCACCGTGTCCTTAAAAATTAGCAGTTATTACTCAGCGGGCCGAGCACCACCACAGAAGGACCTACAGTACATCTGCTTTGCACTTGCACTAAGGTTTGTAAAGGTACACTAGTAGTATTCGTACGGAAACACACTTGACACTTCTGAGACAAACAACTGATCATATATATTATTAGCACACTCATTCCATCATGCCTACCTAGTGCATACTCTTCTTGAAGTTGAGCCCTCGTGACAAGGGGCAGGAAACGGAGACAAGGCGCGAAGGATTGCAGCTATGCAGTACAAGGGTTCAAGGTTACACAAGATGTTGGTTCCCGGGCCCTGCCATCATCAGCTTCAGCTGTATGTACACGATATACTTAGAAACGTCTAGTGGCCTTATCTCATCATAGCATTGCCGCAGATACATCACTTCGGCCTAGACAGTGACCCAAGAACGAATCGTCATCAGACCGCAAAGATGGTCTACAGCACACTCCCCACCATTCCGCTCATCATCCTGGGGGTCCTTGAGCCTCTGACACTGTAGGCCTACGTGCTGTCCTCTTTATGAGCTGATCCTTCTTGCTGACAGCCTCCACAGCATCTGGGCCTACATCATCTGTCTCCTCGACCCCTTCAGTTTCTATGCCACACAGTCTCCAGTGCCTGTGCTCAATGCAACCGAGCACTTCCCGCCGCAAGCCGCCGTGTCCGCGTACATGCTGGGCAACGTGTACCTCCTCCTCGCCGCCCTAGCTGTCGTCTGCTGCTTCTCGCCCAGCGCCACTACCGCAAAGTGGTACCTGATCGCTGTGGCCTTCGCGGACTACGGACACATCTACTCTGCGTGCCTTGGTCTGACATGGTCTGGGGGAACATTGGCGTGAGCGCGGTGTTGAATGTGGTGAGATGGTTGACGGTTCTCGGGGCTTTTGGACGGCTTCGGGGCGACTCCGTGGAGAGCAGGTCCGAGAAGAAGCGCATCTAAACCTTTTCTCTGAGGCAGGCTGAGGCAGCGCAACCAGGCCTGGCTCGCAACCAGGCCTGGCTCGCAAACGACAATTCCCTTCATTGAGCGGGCCATACCCATCTCTTGTCCTGACAAGAGCGTTTGCACGCTTCAGGGTCACCACAGGCAAGTCCACGCCAGAAGAGGGCGAGAGCTCAGCAACAGCGGTGTAGCAACGGTGGCAGCCACAATTGGAGTGTTGAGCAGTCTCGCCAGGTCACTCGCAATGCTACCTAGGCACAGCATCCCCGAAAGGTAGCCGTGTCCTGGATTCTTCTCTGATCATCTCAAAATGCCATCGTATCGTCACCCGGTCCGCATTCCGCAAGATTGTGGAAGTGGCCCCGTTCTCATTTTCACCATCGAGTAAAGCTGATAAGGTGACTCTGCTCACCCAGAACATTGAATTGCACGCAAACCCGGAAACCAGCCGGTCTCTTCCCTGGGCACTAACCCCCTTACTCCCGAGACCCTTTGAGAGGAGGACTTCTTCATCCTGCAGGTGGTCGCCATGGTGCCTAGGCCATATCTGGGATCAATGTCGGCGCTGGAGCAGACACGTGCAACTCTGCTCTCCTGGAACACAACATTTTCCTGTCAAGGCTTCTGCTATACGAGCTCTGTTATCGCGGCGCTGATCACAAGTTTCACCATATTGAATCGTTGATAGTGGGCAATCTAGTTGTGCGTGTTCATCCGTCTTCTAAGTGGTGATTGTTTTTTAAGCTGTTAATATAGCTATAAAAGCTGTAACAGTGTTCTTCATACAATGGAGAATGTAGCACCCAAGATTACACAGTGCCGTTGACAGTAAGAGAGCAAAACAGTAGCCCTTAGACTAGAGTGGATGGATAACATTAAGATTATAAGAGCTTCACAAGCTACTTGACGCTAGCTTGTGATGCTACCAAAGTCCAGGCATCATCGACACAACTAGTCCAAGAAATGGTCATCCGTATTCTAATATAGTGATTCTGGTAGCCTCGTTTTGCAGCGAACCACAGGCTTGTATGCTTTGATGAGGGTTAGGGTATCTTGATTTCCAATTGCGTAAAGACAGCATTAAAGAAAGCCTACCTCCTTAGTCTACTACCTAAGCCCTGCAGCCTTATCACCAAGTCAGCTGGTCCTTCTCAGACCATCATCTCGTACATCTTTATGAACGGCCCAAATACTTTTTGGTATTACTTGTTTGGTTTGTGAAGTGGAGGCTAACTTATACTGCAATGCCTTCGCCGTGCGTCAACTGCAGCTTGTGTGGCGCGCCCATAGATGGGACACCGCCGTGGTCAGACTGGATGGGTCGCTTTAAAGCCAGTTAGTGCGTCCTGGAGTTCCTGGATATCCCCCGGCCGGCCTTCGCGAAGGTGAGGCATATGCTCAATCTGATAGCTCGACCCAACAGTTTGCACCCTCGACGAAAAGTGGACATCAGCATTTCTTAGTGGAGTCGGTGAGCGCCGTCAATTCGAGGACGTCGTCCCCAACCCTTTACGCAACGACGATGACCATGGCACTCACAGCCATGAGATTCCAGCCGAGGCCGAGCCCGACAGCGAAGACGAGGCTCCGAGGTTCTTGGAGATTGACATCTACTCCAGTCTTTTCGGCATGAGGCTGGCTGTTGGGCATGGACAGCGTATTTCAGGCTTTCCGTTTCACTGTGCCTGCTGGGATCTCTTCAATGTGGCTCGAGGAGCTGAAGGGCATCCATCGAATGATGAGGTCCAGGCGCTTTTTGGCGTCTTGAGATCTTTCCCACGTCATCAACTTGTTGACTTTGGTCATGATTATGGAGGAATTGCCGCCTATGATCTGGAGCTCAACGTTTTCAACCTGACTTATTCCGTTCCCCCGCTGGATCGTCTCTTGCCCGGAGAGGAGCCAAGGCTCGTTTATGAGCGTATGAGTAGCGCGCCACTCGAAATTCAGCAGCAGAATCCGATGGAGATCAGCGACATACGACTTGCGTTTGAACGTGACGAGGAATGTCCCATCCTGCTTTCGATAGCAAACCCAGAGGAAGCTCCCATAGTGACTGCGATGGGAGCCGTGGATCCTTTCCAACATATTCCAGTCGAAATTCTCCAGTTGATTCTGTGTAATCTGTCCTCACAAGATGTTGTTACATTGAAACGGTCATCAAGAGTCTTCCAGCACATTCCTCTTCCAGATACTTTCTGGCGCACCCGCTTTAAACCCGGCCGAGAGTTCGGGCATGTCTTCGAAGCACTTGACCACTTCAAGGACCGCAATGGACAATGGAAGACGATATACCACCACTTTAGGACAATCAGCCGACGCCCAAGTCTAGTGAACAGACAACGTATATGGACCCTCGCCGGGACCATGGATGCTCTCTTGAGCATGAGACTTCATAGTCCGCTGTGTTTTGGAACTCCAATCCGCTCATACTTCGAACCAATGGCCAAACAGCCAGAAGAGGATGGATTATGGTTAAAAGCGGATCGGTGTTTGCGTGCGTTCAATCAGGATTTTGACACAGGCTCAAGAGCGCTTTGTTATCGGGCCATCAATGTACAACAAGACCTTGACGGCATCTATATCTCGACAGTTCAGGTCCTAGGCAAGACCTATGTCTGTGGGTTGCGGCTTCAACACTCCAAAGGACCGTCGGTAAGACTAGGTTACGTTCGACCACAGAGTGAGACTCTGTGCACCTGGAAGGCCAAAATGTTGCCGGAACAGCTTCTCGGATTTCACTTAGCTCAAGATCAGCGAGGTGTCCGCGGCCTGGCAGTCGTGTCCTCAAGTGACGGACTGTCAGACTGGGTGGGAGAGCATCATCGTATCCCCAAACGAAGACTTGTGCTGGTACAAGGCAGAGACGGGGTAACAAGCACTATCAGCATGGTGGAAGGCGGTTTTGATGTGAGTGCTGCCTTAAGACTCGAGGCGTCAGTCGTAGATTGTTTAACCCGTCATCTAGGCTCTGAAGCTGGTTTCAATAGCTATCAGATCCGTTAGCTCCCCGGTCTCGGCAACAACTTCACTTAGAGACACCACGTTGTGGTATCCCGAGATACCAGAGCCGCTTCTTTTGTTCTCGGGCATCACGATGCAAGATCTGAAAAGCGATGATGCGGCCAAGCATCAGAGACCGCTGTCGATGCTGCTCTTCGGTGGTGTCGATGGCGAATTGTTGAAGTACATAACGCATTTCACAGTGCTTACCCAAGAACAACATGCCGTCATGGGCATCGAGGTCATGTTTTCCAGTCCTGTGAATGGAAGTCACTCGATGTTTTTGGGCTGCAGCGTGCCGTGCAGACCACCAGGCTGGTGGCGTTGGCAGCGGCCGGCGCCGCCAACATTGCACAAGACGGAGATGACGATCGATTCCGTGGACGGTGAGGAGATAGTGGCTCTCGATGTTCTCCAATATCACCACGTTCTTTGCTTCAAGGTGAGCTGCTTCAAATCACGCCCGCACTGGCGCATTGTTTCTGACCGGTGAGCTTCTGATCAGGTCTACACGAACCACGGACGGGCCTTCCAGTTCCCAGCACCCCAAAAAAGCAACGACATTATGGAAGTTCGAGCGGAGGATGAAGGCGAAATCGTATCGATCAAGCCAGACTGTGCACGAGTTGTTGGGTTTTATGCCAGAGCTGTAAGTTCAACCGCTGAGTATCAGGATTTGGATGCTGTCTAAACTAGCTATCTTTAGGGCTCTCAAGGATTTCAAAACCTCGGCCTGGTGACAATACCCTGTTAGCAGCCGCTCCTTAGCCGATATTATGGGACTTGAGGCATCTTAGGTGTGGTCCAGTCAGCTCTGCATGATGTTCTGAGCATTGCCGTGACAATTTGAAATATCATTTACCAGGAAACAGACCGCATGAAAGATTCCCATGTCTCCACAGTGCCCATTTTTTGCCATTGGCGGAGAAATGCTGCTCCAAAGCGCTTTCATCCAACTCTAGAAGATCTAATTTGTTCGTTGGGACTATAATACCCAGTGCTTTGTTCACTGTGAAGGCTGATAGGAAACCGAACAATGGATTTATCTCCTCCTCCTGCATCCTTGCCAATGACATCACACAAAACTTCCAAAGCAACCGTGCACTTGTTCAGAGACTCGATGTGCACCCATGCCTGATTTGTACTCTTGATTTGCAGCAAAATGGTCGTGATACTCTGACACTGTCGGTCAAGGTAGAGCACCTTATTGCCATTGTTGTTGAAGTCGAACAGCCGATCTTTGGTCCCTTCATAAAAACGGATCCGGGTCTTTACAATGGTGATGGCCCCAAACTTGTGATGCTGGGCATTCTTGGGGATGGCTGCAAGACAATGCAGCGCTTGCCTTTTGCCAAAGTCGGTATTTTGGCTTCTTCACCTGGGGCCTTGCGCTCAAGGATAGTGAACTTTTTCTCCTGAGCTTTGGGCTCGAAAACAAGAATGGGCTGTAAAGAGGTCTGCCTTCCCACTGCCAAATTGCATCTCTGGGCCCGGGGCGTAATTCTCCCTTGGTGGCAAAGGTCACCTTCAGGGTGCTATTCCAGACTGTACTGGTTTCGCCTTCGGTATGAAGTGGATGCGCAGCAGGAAGGTAAAAGTCTACCGAGTGTACCCAACTTAAATACATTATGCAACTGAATATCTAGTATATATTAATAAGCATAGGGAGCTATATAGTCTAGCCAGGCACTCAATGTACGGACTTGCAATATCCAAGTATCACAAACTGGTAGTATGTAGTGCAATCAGTCTGCATGTTATGTGACCTTTTTTTTTTTTTCTTTTTTTTTTTCCCCTCTTTTACGTAGGATGAGAGAACGGCTCAGTTCAGCCACAAGTCGGCTCATGTGAAGCCGGTTTCCTGTCAACATGAATTTAAGGAGATGCAGTCGGTCAAAGCGAATAGTTCTGCTTAGGAGATGGGTTGTGTGCTGATGAGGGCATCCTTGATGTATGCTGTAAGGGTATGTGGTCTAGCGTCTTACCGGTGCTCCGAAATGAAACAGGTATGTAAATGGCCAGGTTCTAATCCATGCTTTATATATGCTCCGTAATCACCGGTCCATGTCTCGAATACATGCGCCCTAGACATAGCCAAAGTCGCAGAACATACGCTTTCTAATGCTTATACTCCATCTTCCCATCACCCACCACCTTCCAGAACTCCTCGACGATCTCCTTCTGTCCCTTTGGTGCGCCTCGAACGGCCAGGTACACTCTCGCGTCCAGAGCTGGGTCCCAGTCGCCAGGATTCGCACTCGCCATGATGCCGCCAGCCTCGCTCAAGATGCACCATCCAGCACACACATCCCACGCATAACACCCGCCCTCCCAGTAGAGGTCCATCTCGCCCGCGGCCACGGCACACAGGTTCAGCGCCGCAGAACCGACACTCCTCAAGCTATGCACCATGGCGCCCCCGATCTCCTTGCTCCCCGCCAGTCGCCGGAACGTCTCCGTCTTCACATCGTAGTTGTTCCCGTCGCGGCTCGACCCCCACTCCACCACCACCAGCGCCGTGGCCAGCCCCTCCAGCGGCGGCGCCCTGCTCCCGTCGCCCCGGCCGCTCGCCGGCAGCCGGATCCGCTCGGCACCCTCGTCGACGACGCCGGCCTTGAGCACGCCCCTGGCAGCCAACGCGGCGTTGCGCTGCACGTAGGCGCCCTGGCCCTTGACGGCGGAGTAGAGGACGTCCTGGAAGGGGTTGTACACGACGCCGACGGACGGGGTCTTGTGCACCGCGAAGCCGAGCGAGATGCAGGCCTGGGGGAAGCCGTGCAGGAAGTTGGTGGTGCCATCGATGGGGTCGACGATGAAGGTGGGCGAGTTGGTGATCCTTGTCTCGCCGGCGACGTAGGTCTCCTCGCCTACGAAGGAGTAGGAGGGGTAGAGGGTGGACAGCCGGGAGGAGACGAGGCGCTCGACGGCTTGGTCGGTCTCGGTTACGATGTCGACGGCTGGATGGGGAGGTTGGTCGTTAGTGAATTTACTTACATGGGCTAGTCAGCGGGGAGGGAAGACGGTGGGAAGACGGTGGGAAGACGGTGAGAAGATGGTGAGAAGGGTCCATACAGTTGAGCTTAGTGCCGGTCGTTATGCGGTTCGGATTGGCTGCCCGGATCATTCGGCCTGCCTCGAAGGCAATTTCCACCAGGTGATCGTGGATCTCTTGCAAGTTGACGTCCGACATCTTGTACAAGCTTCTTCAACGCACTGTGAAGCCAAGGATGGTCAGATTGGCCTCGAAGGAACATCTCCATCATGAGATGGCAGGAGGGGCACTTAAGCCGCATCACGTCAGGGGTCCACAGCGGGACAAGGGAGCCCCCAGTCAGAAGACGCGGGGGCCCCACGTGGGGCTCTGCAGATCTTCACTTGACTTCTATCCATAAAACCTCAAGGACATCGAAAACGCCCCTCCAAACATCAGGACCCGCGCAAACAACCAATGCCATATGTCCAGTCCGTCAAGACTCGGAAGGCAGACAAGGTCATGTACAATATAAAGAACTTTCAAAGTTGCATATTAGCTAACAATGGATAGGTAGTTTATATAGAATCTCCTCATTTTGGGGTGAGCGGCATTGCCTGACTGTTAAGAGATAGAACCATAGAACACACCATATACTGTTCACCCGATTTTTTTGAGAACCAACTCGACTATGCCCTCTGAGGTACCCAGGTGATAATCCCAATATGCATGATAAAATAAAAGCAGACCGATCTGCTTTCTTTCCAAATGCCAGGTCCAATACGCCAGTGAATGCACCAATTTTCTCTAGTATTGCCTCACTTGCGCATCGCAGATGTGTGGTGTCTTGTAACACCCGTGGCCCATTCACTGAAATCTCTCGGACTTGATGGGCCAAGACCTCCATGAGAGGTCGCCTCACCAGTCCATTGTCTTGAGAGTTCAGATGTAGCAGAAAAGTTCGATGACTCACCCATGCCTCCATTAGAATATCTTCCCTCGACAGGGAACTCACTTTGAGACAGTGATGAGGTCATTGGTGTCCCCAGAGGTTCTGTGAAGAAATCTCCACTTGATGTATCTCTCCGTGACGGGTTTGACTTGGTATGTGTACTTCTGGCCGGAGTAGTGGGAGGATGGTTGACGTTGTTCTCTTTATTATCCCAGATGTCATCCAGACTGCCTAGAAACATCTTGTAGATATCACCATTAGATGGTTCCACATCCACCAGGTCACTATAAGATTTCGTCAGTATTAGTACCTTGGCTGATTGGACTCGTTCTGGATCAGTGCAGGGCGGTATTCCACGAAAAAAAGAGGATCGCGCATGTAGAGGAGCACTCACGGATATCCTTTAATGGTAATATCATCGTCTAATGCGGCCATACGAGCGAGTCCTCTTTCATCATGCCCAAAAGAGATGAACTGGATCGTGAATGGCCGTGTCTTTGATAGAGCAGTCAGACTATCGGGCTGTGCGGTCGTTTTCAGAGCCTCCGCCCTGCTCATGCCAACCAACATTCTCAGATTGAGTTCGATGATCTCCTGGATGCCGTCGTCGGAACGATCGCCGTCCCAGATACCGTCCGTAAGAACAATGATGGTCTTGGGTTTTACCCTCCTCGTTGATTGGCTCTGCGAGACGTAGGAGTTGATGAGGTCCGTGAGCTTGGGGCAAAGGTTAGTCTTGCATTCCTTCCCATTCTCTCGTGGCGGCGGCTCCGCAGCATTCATAGACTGTTCGAACTCGGAAAGACTCTGGTATTTACTCTGGCGCACACATTCAGTAGAATCCGGATTTGTGAAATAAAGCTCCATCCCATCGTCGTCATAACCGAGGGATCGCCAGGCCAGTACGCGGAGAAGGAAGCATGCTTCTCCCCAGTGAGGCAGCATCGACGTTCCATTATCGACCAAGTAGACCTAGAACCAACATCAGCATCAGGTAGCACATAACGAGCACAAATTGAAGCAAGTAACTGACTATGTCTCGGTCTTGGTAATATCTTCCCAAGTGATCCTCCTCTTCAAGCTGGCCCTTGACCGATGCCGGGCCTTTTCTGCCGACGTCTCTGATGTTACGGATAGAACCGAGGCTCTTCCTCTGCATCCCATACTTGTTAAGCATTCTCTCCAGTTGCCACATTGTCATTGTCGGTGGGCGTTGGCTCGGCTCGTAGCCGAGTACACCTGGGCTACTTTCGTCCGACCCCAGCACATTGGTATCCAGTGCCGTAAGTAGTCTCATCTTGCGAGTGGTGTATGCTGAAGACTTTGTGGCCCTTCTTTCCAAGACCATATTGGACATGCCCTGTTCCTGAGAATTCCGGTGGGCTCGTTGAAAGGTTTTGTCAGTGGTCGTCCGTATTTGGGATCGCTGGGCGGTCGGCTTGATACGTTCACCCAACCGTCGGCCGACAGTGGTCAGGTGCAACGTCTCTGAGTCGTTTCCACTCACACGATGGTTCTGAAGCAGCTTCTTGGTGCGTTCGGACTCAACTCGGCTGCGGCCATCGGCAGACCTTTCTCTTTCCAACATCGCTTTCGGATCAATTTTCCGAAGCATCTCTTCAATATAATCTGGAATTTTGTTGGCTTCCAAGGGAGGCTGGCCCTCAATAAACCTCTCCAACTGTTGGCTCAACTCATCGGCATTCCATCTCCTGTCAGCAGGAACCAGCACGTGGTTGTCAATCATGGTGAGAACCTCTGCTGTCAATCCGTCCGTTCCCCGAATAGCGCTCCGTAGATAAACATGCCAATCTGTGACAACTTTTCGGACCTCTTGGCCATCGTAGAAAGCGTCTCTCCAGATGTGTTGGTGTGATGTTTTCGATGTGGCTGCTTGTTGACGGATCTCGTCAAATTGCAAGACTCCTTGTGTACCAAGTACTACGTAAGTGGCTGCGATGGAGAAGACACACCCAAGAGACCAGACGTCGCTGTTCTGAGGGACGCTGTTCGGGACAACGGCTTCGTCATCCAAGTAGGGGCCTTTCTCTGGAGCCGCTGGTGGGCCATTGTCAGTCGTTTTGGACTGTGCAACTTGGACCTGGAAGAAGGATGAAAAACCTTACCGTATGTTCGAGTACCACCGGTGATGACCGTTCCAGCTGGCTCGCTCTCGCCCTGAGCGATAACAAAATGTGCTTCACCGGGGTCGGCCAGCTTGAAGCGATCGCCCACTCGAAGAATATTTTCTGGTTTTATATCTGCATGCCATCTGTGGAGGGTTAGATTCTCCAGCAGCAGACGATCAGGCATGGCCACTTACACCTTATACTGGAACCCATCCTTCGTCAACTTGTGGATCTCAGCCAGAGCTTTCGCGAGCCCCAGCATCGCAAACCAGAATGCATTGATCTCGCTGGGAGATACTGGAGGTAGTTCGTTCCGGATGGCGGTGTAGAGATCACAGTCTCCCAGTTCGAGGATGATGCTGCAGGTCGAGTCGGTGTCTTCGCAGCAGCCGATGTACTGGATCATTCCTTCCTGCACACCGAAATTCATGAATGCTTGGCTTTCCCTTCGGAAGGAATCCTGCAGATTCTTGGGAAACTGCTTCAACGCAAACTTATAGTATCTCGTAGATCGAGTCACCGGCTGGAAAACAGTCAGCTACAGGATGGCCAAGCACCTGATGTTCGGGGCCTGCACGCTGGAGGAACCTACCTTGTCGTTCTCGTCCACTTGTTTCACCCAGAACAGACCTGGATCCAGCTTTTTCATGAGCTCCGGACCAATGAGCTCCTCGGGCACCTCGATTGTAAACAGCGTAGCACTGTACTGCCCAGGCTGGCCAGCGCCCGTAGGACGTATCTCTGTTTGGGTAAGGAAGGGCACAACCTGGTTGCGAAACACATGGTGCATTTCCTGCTCGATAATCATGGGGCACCAGGCGAATTGTTCCTTGTAGAAGTCGTCGTAGAACTTTTGCACGTCGCACTCCTGGAGTCGGCCGTGTAGCAATGGTCCCATCTCTTGCTCTAGGCGTGTACGATCGAGGGGAAGATCTGTGTCGCAGAGGTTGCGGCGATGGAAGGCTCCGATGAGATCTGGCTGACCAACTTCGAGAAGGATAAAAAAGATGCGATGGCGCTTAGTGAGAGTATCGAGGCCAGGAGGAGGCGCATTGGACCTTCTGAAATGCGAGGTTGCGACGAGGCGATGCAAATCGTGCTGGAACCGCTCTTCGCACGTTGCCGACTTCCTGCTGAGAATTCGTGTCAAGGCGTCGACGCAAACGAACCGTTGGTTGGTGAAATTAGTAAGCGTGAAGTCCTTTCGAAGGCTTTTAAACTCGTGGAGGGCGATCTCGTGCTCGCGCTCGTATATCGAAGGCTCTCGACGGGATGGAAGAGCCATGGTGACAGTGCGTTGGGTCCTATAAGGCCCGGGAGCGGGGAGTGCACAAAGTCTGCTTGCGCACATGAAGACACCCCGCGAATAGATATGGAAACAAGATTGGAAAATGGGAAGATAGTTCTTTATATAGTGTGCATTGTCTGCTGGGATAGATATGGAGGGCGGGCGAGGGAGCCCATCTGAAATCATCTGAAATGAAATAGAATAGACTTGACCGTGCTTCGATATCCATGCATCAGCAGAGTTGGGAGACCTATATGCAGGCGGTTGCAGCTGGAGATCTGCTGTGTCATCGCCCAGCATTGAGATGGAAGCTGGGCGCATGCGGAGGAAATATGATGAGATGTGTATGATGAGATG